>OX457031.1:62986744-63062032 GCA_949752745.1 Protula sp. h YS-2021 | reverse complement strand
GAAAGGTCACATCCACAGAACAAAGGGCTCACATCCACAAAACAAAGTGGTCATATCCATAAACCAAAGAGATCACATCCACAAAGAAAGATGTCACATCCATAATACAAAGAGATAACATCCACAAACCAAGGAAGTCACATCCAAAAAGTGAAAAGGTCACATCCACAAAACAAAGTGGTCGTATCCATAACATAAAACAAATAGATCACATCCAAAATACAAAAGAGGTCACATTCACAAAAAAGTCACACCCACAAAGCAAAGAGGTCACATTCACAAAACAAGACAAAAAGGTCACACCCACAATGCAAAGAGATTGGATCCACAAATCAAATAGGTCATATCCACAACAATAAAGGGGTCACATCCACTGAACCAAGAGATTACATTCACAATGCAAAAAAGAAACATGGACAAAATAAGGATGTCACATCCAAAAAAACAAAGATGTCACCTCCGCAATACAGAGAGGTCACATCCAAAAATATCATACCCACAAAAAAGAGATCCGATCCACAATGCAAAGAGATCATATCCACAAAGAAAGATGTCACACCAAAATATGAAAGAAGTCACATCCATAATACAAAGAGATTATATCCACAAACCAAGGATGTCACATCCACAAAGCGAAAAGGTCACATCCACAAAACAAAGGGCTCACATCCACAAAGCAAAGTGGTCATATCCACAAAACAGAGGAGTTTACATCCACGATACAAAAGAGGTCACATTCACAAAACAAGGCGGCCACATACGCAAAGCAAAAAGGTCACATCCACCATGCAAAGAAATTAGATCCAAAAAACAAAAAGGTTATAGCCACAAAAGAAAGGGGTCACATCCACAAAAAATAAGGTCACATCCACAAAACAAGGCAGTCACATCCACAGGATAAAGAGGTCACATCAACAAAACAAAGATGTCACATCCATAAAACAAAGAGATTCCATCCACAAACAAAGAGGTCACATCCATAAACAAAGAGTTCACATCCACAAAAACAAAGAGGTCACACCCTAAAACCGATTGTAAAAGTATACATGTACTACTTACCAGCGGTATAAAACATGTAATAAACACCAAAGAATAGAGCAATGCGATTTTCCTCATTCTCTCCGTTGACACGTGCGTATTCGCGTGCTAGTTCTGTAAAGTATGCACCCTGTGCGGCCCACAGCGGCGCCACGAAAAACCTGCAAAACTCACATCATGTGTCACGTGTAAAGCCTGCGTTAGGCATGTCCCATAGTCACACACATCAGTAGTTCTGGATGCTTGTGTAGAAACAAACCTTCAAGAAGATACGGATGGATTAAATCAAATTATATGATAAATTAACAATAAATTAAATATTCCTTATAACATTCATATAAGTATCAAAGTGCAAAAGGATTGAGAAAGTAAGAAAGAAAGGGAGAGAGAGAGAGAGTGGGAGAATTTTTTAAAGATATGGCAAACCCGTTGATGATAGAGGCAGGGATCATGGTTGCCCAGACGCCGTATCCATTTGCAAGCATCCACACGATAAAACCAAGGAATGACACAGTGATGGTCCACTTATGGGTGATGGCGCGGATCATGAGTGGCGGTACAAAGATACACGACAACACCAGCGTGACGTAACGGATGCTTGTGCAGATTGTGCCCATACCTAAATATGTGAGCAGTACAACGCTGTCAGTGTGAAGTAACAGATTCTTGTGCAGATTGTGATCATAACTAAATTGGTAACAGATGTCAGAATAAAGCTGTGAATGCTCTAGAAAGTATGACAATTCTACTTAAAATCATTAAAGAACACTACTCAAAAGTTGTGTGGATTATTCTGATCATATAAATTAGTAGCCAGATTTATTTATATTTGGAAGAAGCTGCAAAGACACATACTCCACTTATCACTATCACAGTGTCTTATTTGACCCGTTTTTTCGTGAACTGCGTCATGATATACAGCTAGAAAATAAATAGATTACGCACCATCTATGTGATGAAGGGAGCTTTGTAAGGCGCTGAGTCCACCATACGAGATGTAATTGAACATGAAAGCGAGGCTGAGCATGATGACGTTCCGCCACACTCTCTTGTTGAAGTCTTTTTTGTTCATGGTACCGTAGGGTTCCCACACATACAGATCCTCATTTCCTGCATCCAAGATGGCCGCGTCATCTTTGGTCTCTAACACTTGGAAAGATACTCTGTAAAAGCATTTTTGAGGTATAAAAACATTGTAAAGGCAAAGAAAGAGGTACATCCAAGATGGTGTGATCATCTTTCGTCTCTGATGCTTGGAAAGATACTCTGTAAAAGCATTGTAGATAGAAAAAAAGCATTGTAGAGGCGACAAAAAGGGTACATCGAAGATGACGGCATCATCTTTCCTCTCTGATATTTGGAAAGAGTGCTTAGGTAGAAAAAAGCATGTAGAAGTGAGGAAAGAGATACAGTCGTATATATAAGAGATATTTCTATATTATGTCAGATTCTGCTCTTTGTTTAGGTAGTTTTTAATTTGATGTACTCTGACCGCTTATTTATAAGTTACATGACTAAACCCAGGTTAAGGAGATTGTAATTTTATAGTCTCTGACCCAGCATACTCATCATAAATATACACACATTCTTTATTGGTATACACATTCCTTCCTTGAAAAATTTACTTTTTCGGAAGTATTTCAGTAATTGTCATCAATCGTCAAATGTCATTGCTTTGCTTATGTATAAACTATCACTGCAAAATGTCAAACTTAACATAAAGATGTCTGAAGTGAATTCTACATCAGGAAATGTAAAGATAGAATTAATAATATTACTTTAGGTTTTGAGAAAAAAAACGGACACTGACAGAAACTGAGATCAATAAGCTGTCTCACCTGTCACCCAGCAGATCATATCATAATAAAAAAGTATTCATTTTTACTACATTTTATATATTTTAGACTCCATCACGATTGTTTTTACTTTTTTTGCTCATATCGTTAAGCTTTGTGTTGAGATTGTAACACCTACAACTGTTGGAAATTTTTACTGAACCAATCACAGAGAATTACATTACCTCGAGCCTTGCTTCTCACCAGTCAACACCTCAGGTTCTGCGTTTTTGCTTCCCAAATGTCCGCTATCAAAGGACTTATTTTCATCTGGAATAAGTGACATTTCAATTAATTAAAGTTTACTTGTCTATTACTTTTTGATTTGTTTGTAATTTTTGTAAATTGTCCGATATTATTGCCTTTTTTCGTTGGTATATCTCCGGTATTGTTGTCTTTTATATTTATATATTCATAGTATTATTGTCCTTTATTTGTTTGTACGTTCCCACTATTATTGTAATTTTGTTGATGTATTCCTAGTATTAATTTCGCTGATGGGTATATTTTAGGCACTTGAACACATGAATTATTCAGTATTTTGACTACCCTTTACGACCAGCAAAGACAATTGGTGCTTTAACACGTGAATTAACTCATAGCTTTTGAAATGGTCCGCATTGGATCAACGTCCATACAAAGCATACGGAAAAAATACAAGCAGGGGGGAAACGTCAACAAGAATAGGTAAAAATGTCACATTAAACATTGCTAACTCTAATAAAGTTAAAATACCAAAATATATCCTATTTTGGCCTTGATCAGTAGTTGTTTGGATTTATCAATTGCTCTAATCCTTTTATTTAAGTACTTGTGCTTATTGGAGGATTTTATAACGCAAAGCATGCCCAAAGTATTAAAGTTTTAGCAGCTTCTAAGCTGATGGCAGCCCAAAAATTCTTAAATTTCGTAGTAGTTTCTACATCCTTCTCAATGCATGGCGGTCCAAAAACTCTTTAAATCTTACTATTTTTAGTTTCTGCAGTCCCCAGTAGCGTGCGGAGTAGTAGTATGCTGCTCACATTATTATAACACAATAAGAAATAGCTATGTACTCAAATCTAACTCTGGCTGAAAACCAACTTCTGTAACAGGATAAAAATTCAAACCGTCTGGGGATGTGAAATTTAAATTATAACATCATTTGCAAAAGTGAACTTCAATAATTTCTAAAACAAACAAACCGTAGAATTTACTATGTCTTCTGTAACCAAAGCTGTGCCAATTCTCTTTTCAAATAGCAATTGTGGGAAAAAGTATATTTCAGCAATTCGATAAATTCTTTTCTAGAACACTTAAGAACAAAAACACAAGGAACAGAAACATTAAATGATGTACGTAGGATTTAGTAATTTTAAGATCCAAGGATCGAATCAAATCATTTGCCTTAAAAAAATGAAAAATAAAGACATTCAGAATCATGCGGTTACCGAATAGAAAGGTAACGTGAACGCCATTACGGTTGTAAAATATAAGGACTATTACGAGAGCGCAATCGCAAAGTCTGACCTTGTTCGTTTGCTATCGCTACTGTAATCGCTGTCACCGACACATATATTGTTGTCAAGTGATCAGTAGTAGGTATAAATTGCAAATAAACGATTAGGTTTATCCCTCAAACGGACCATTAGAAATCTATATCAGTCAGCTGCTTTATTTTTTGCACTTAATCACATACACACACATACACAGATATATACCTTTACTTGTTGACATCAATAATCTAGAAGCTGCTTTATTCATTTATCTCAATAACTTCGATAAGCAAGAGCTGTGTTGTTCATCAGTAGTCCCTTATTCATCTGTAATACGTCAAACAGAGTGCATGACAGTTATGATAGATTACCATTATGGAAAACCAATATTGTTCTGTATATATATATATATATATATATATATATATATATATATATATATATATATATATATATATATATATATATATATATATATATATATAAGCAAAACGGGGACTATTTTTGCTAAAAACCACAGTATTAGGGAGACCAAAACTTTAAGGAGACCAAAAGTATGTCTTCTTAATTCTTAGCGTGTTTAAACGTTATGAAACTACATAGTAAACAAAAAACGAATGATTCTATAACACACTGAATATAATATATTCTGTTTTAAAATTAAATTTGTGTGTTAGCACTCGATAACAAGCTAAAAATCATATATATATTTTTTCCAAATGGTCTCCCGAAGTGCTATATATAAGGCATGGTCCCGCTATGACTGGTTGCAGATCTCTCTCTCTCTCTCTCTCTCTCTCTCTCTCTCTCTCTCTTTATATAACTGTTTATTCATTAAATGTAAACGTAGACAAATAGCCTGCATTCTATTTAAAATCAGAGGATTTCGAAGCACTCTTATTATTTTTCCTCAGCTCATGAATATTACACGAAATAACGTGTACTTTTTATCAAAATTACTTCCGGTTAAGCCGGTTGTGCGTCGACCACGCGCAATGGCCAGAGACTCTGGGTAACAATTTGATTGTTTTGACCTTAACCTTGAACGCAAATGAGTTCTCTCAAATCTTGCAAGTGAATAGAATACTGTAAATGCCTTATACTGTCACTAATTCAGGATGTTCAAAATTAACTTCATTTTTAGATGTTTTTATTTAAAACCATAAGCAATCGCTATGCGTGGCTTAAACGCAAACCCCAATTTCCCTTGCAAACAATAAACAATAATAACAATGCAAAAAGACCAATTCTGCCAGTTATATTTCTCTATTAGTACTAAATAAACAGGTATGTTTGAAGGCATTCTTTCTTTACCCTTTTTCATAAAAATATAAATAAGAACTTGATTATACCGGACAAATTTAATTAGGGTTGATAAAATGTGTCTGGATTTGCAAAGTTTCGCGATTAGTGAGGTGATTTGTTTATTAAACGAACCCATTGTTATTAATGTAAACAGCCTGCCCACCCCACGCCTCTCCTCACCCTCACCACTCAATGTTCCCTCTGTGCTCCGTCCCTCACTTCTGCACTGATAGAAGACATCCTCCCACCCTTCCGTTTGCCCGGTCTCCTCACCCCTCAGCTCCACCCCATCTCCCAAATGACAGTCCCCGACCCTTCCGCTTGCCCCCTCATCCTCCAAATCACATACGCAACTAGCCCTAAAAAGTAACAGAGCTGAAAACTGGTATACCACTCAATTTCCTTCAACAAGCGTCAAACAATACTGTTTTCATTTTTGTCTCCATCATCATTTTCTATTAATAACATCACACAGTTAAAATTTTCTGGCATTTTGAGTGAACAGTATCATACGTACACATGTAACTCACTTTGGACTTGGGACAAGCGTTACGTTACTTAAACCTTTCGTACACAGAAACAGTCATATATGCTGCGGTACATTCTCATGGGTATTATCTGGAAGATACACGCAAACAACCTGAAAGGTCGCGCCATTACTTTGTCCGATGCATACGGGTTATTGGTACAGTAAAACTTACAATTGGATCTGAAAAATTGTGCCCGTTGTCTGGAATAGTCCGAATTTTCCAGGTCCTTATTACATAGAAACCACAGGACATTAATGGGACTATCCGAATTAGACAGTTGTCCGCATTATATAGGTTCATCCGGAGGCAGGTTTTACTGTATATCTATTATAGATTATACATGAAACTTCCATAGTTGTAGCCATCCAATGGAATGATGTCCTTTATAGCGCGGTTACCATAGCTGCCATAGTCCACCATACCATCCTCTGTCACGTCACTTTTTATATAATCCTCCGCATGTAGACTGAGTCCTGTTTTTTATAATAATAATAGACACAAGAAAACACAACAATAACACAATAAAACACAATATTATACATAATAAAACACAATAATAAACGCAATAAAGCACAATAATGAACACACTAATAAACACTGGTAAACTAGAATAGAATCTAATTCAAAGTAATCCTGAATGAAACGAAGCTGGTGATGACATAGGATTATAGCACTTACCTCCGACTAGTGTGACCCAGATAACATCGGCAGAAGCCCACGCACTGGGCACGATAAAGAGAACGCCCAGTTGGTTTGATCCACCTTCCATAAGGCCAGGAAAGTCTGGTTGGTGACAACCAGGCATAAATCTAAGGTCAATGATTGGGAAAAACAATTTAAATATGCATCTTTATGACGTCATTATTCTTATCCAATAAGAAGGCAGAAGTTAAAAAAGCTCAAGAAATTAGTTTTCAATATCTAACAAAGGCGCAATACACAAAAAAAATACGCACTTTGATATCAATCGTAGCGAGTAATCGTATACATCAATCGTAATGTGATATCGTAAACATCAATCGTAATGTGTAATTGTATACATCAACCGCAATGTGATATCGTCAACATCAATCGTAATGTGTAATTGTATACATCAATCGCAATGTCATATCGTAAACATCAGTCGTAATGTGATATCGTAAACATTAATCCTAATGTCATATCGTATACATCTGTCGTAATGTATAATCGTAAACATCATTCGCAATGTGTAATTGTATACATCGATCGTTCGGTGATATCGTAAACATCAATCGTAATGTCACATCATATGCATCAATAGTGATGTGTACTCCTATACATCAATCGTAATGTAATATCGAATGCATCGATCGTAATTCTAATGTCGTATACATCAGTCGTAATGTGTCATCGTATAAATCTTTGTCATTCGGTCTAGAGGTGTAAAACTTTATTTTGCGATATTCTAACTCACAATGTATTTGTTGATGTAACAATAGTGCTTAACATTGATACCTTGGATAAAGTTTCTTTTTTTTTCAAGAGTCTAATTTACTTTTTGACAAAAAAATACATTAAAAAAGATTAGGTTTTATAGAACACTCCTAATGTAAGATTGCTTGCTCCTGCTATCTTTAATATCATAAAGTTTTTTTCTGTTTTACTATATAATGCGATGGTACTTGAGATGTCAGAAGGTCATATTCACTAGCTATATATTAATGGCTCATAGCTGTTAAACGCGATAAATGGGGTGACATCCTGAACTTAAATTCTGAATATATTTTATACATTGACGATTCCGGGTCTGAGATGCTTGGACGCTTTGAGGTTTTACTACAAAACTTAAATCCCATACCGCATCGATCAGTTCAAAGAAAAGATATAGAGATATGCACATATATGCTATATAGCCAATATAGTGACTCCGAACCACAGTATTCATGACAAGAGGTGACCCAAATCATCTTGAATCTGAATACAAAATTATTATTTGACCTGTGATAAATATGACCTTGACCAGCGTGGAGCCGCTGAATGACACCAGTGAAGCCATGACACCTGCCAGGATGTTCGTCAGGCCAATCGAGCCAATCCCAAGCGAGCACGTCACCAACGACTGAAATATACAGTAAATATAGTGATCCAGAACTGAAATATTTGGCAAATATTATGACTTCGGACTCAGATATACAGCAGATATAATGGTCCAGAAGCCAGAGATTCACCAATATAGTGATCCTTTACTGAACAATATAACAGGTATATGGATCCTCGCCTGGAATATATTGGAAAAACACTACATCGTTACTGGAATAGCGATTTAATTAGGGAATTTAAATGTGGTTTTAAAAATAACAATAATAACTTTAAAAAAGATATTAATAAAACTCATGATAATTCTAAGAATAATGCTTATAATATTACTTATAATAATAATAATAATAATAATAATAGTAATAATAATAATAATAGTAATAATAATAATTATTTTGAATACCGTGATGATGAATAATCCTGTGCAGTCGTTTAGCTGAGGCCATTTGAGCGAAGGTCAATACCCCGCTTTCCACCCCTGGCCGGATTCGAACCAGTGACCATAAGATTACAGGACCAACGCTCTACCGACTGAGCTCACCGTCACCCCCTTAATATTAATAATATAATTACAATAATAGCAATAATGATGGCGATGATGATGATGAATATGATGATGATGATGACGATGATGATGATGATGATGATGATAATGATGATAATGATGATGATGATGATGATGATGATGATGATGATGATGATGATGATGATGATCATGATCATGATGATGATGATCATGATGATGATGAAAGGGGGGAGGATAAGTTTCCATCAAAAAAGAGGGTGGGGGGATCTTTTGGAAATGCATTGTTTGGTTAAAAAAGGGAGGGGGATATTATTTAAAACTCAACACTCGTCGTTCATGGGTCGTTTTGGATGCGAATGGTAATCAGTTGGTACGTGACTACCCTCTCCCACCCCTCCCCAACTCGAAGGAAATGAAGAGAGCAGTTTCTGCTACACCAGAACCTCGAAATAGGACCACCACACAAATAGGATCGCCTCAAAAATAGGATCATCACACAAATAGGATCCCCACATAAAAAGGATCGCAACAGAAATAGCACACCCACACAAATAGGATCACCACACAAACTGGACCACCACATAAATAGGATCAACACACAAATAGGACCACCACATAAATAGGATCGCCTCACAAATAGGATTACCACACAAATAGGATCACCACACAAATAGGATCGCAACACAAATTGGACCACCACATAAAAAACTAGAAGCTCCTTCCGCTAGCGAAATGTTAAACACTTGACAAAAATTAAAACGCAAAAAAACTGGCTTCAATGGGTTATTTCTTGAATAATATATTGCAAACAACACAGCTTGAATACGTCTTATAAGCCGAGTAGTGTTTAGTTTCTGTTGACTTAAGGTTTTATTGACTGATCTAGCATACACAGTGAGAGCTCGCACAAAGCTCACTGAGCAACTGTGTGTGATGTGGCTTAAATGCTACGCATTAACTTGCAAAAAAATACACTCTTTTCACATGGCGTTTTAACAAAGAAAACGAAATCAAAGACGAAAATAAAAAGTGACATGCACATGTTCAGATCAAGCTCTTCATAAGTCCCAAGTTTCATGGTCGTAGGGCCCATAGTGTCAGAGAAGAAGAAGACACAAAAAATCGGAAAAAGTGTCAAGAAGAAAAAAAAAAAAGGACGAATTTTGCTCGCACAAATTCATATAACTCTTGCAAGCCAAAGGCTTGTCAAGTGTTAATGATCACCACACAAATAGGATCGCAACGCAAATAGGACCACCACAAAAAAGGACCACAACACAAATAGGACCGCCACACAAATTAGACCACCACACAAATAGGATTACCACACCAATAGTGTTGCAACACAAATAGGACCACCAGACAAATAGGACCACCAGACAAATAGGACCACCACACAAATTGGACCACTACATAAATAGGATCACCACACAAATAGGATCTTAACGCAAATAGGACCACCACACAAATAGGACCGTCACACAAATAGGACCGCCACTCAAACAAGACCATAACACAAATAGGTCAACCACACGAATATGGTGGCAACACAAATAGGACCACCACAAAAATAGGACCACAACACAAATAGGACCGCCACACAAATTGGACCACCACATAAATAGGATCCCCACACAAATAGGATCGGCACGCAAATAGGACCACCACACAAACAGGACCACCACAAAAATAGGAACAGTTTTTAATACCGTCATTGTTGTGGCTTTTCGGCATTGTATTCCATATAAATCCCCGCCACCTCCCACGCCACCCCCATCCTCCACCAACACCACCACTACCACATCGCTCTATTAAACTCGAAATAAGGTGATTTAAAAACTGGGTAGAGACAAAAAAACACTCACCTGCACCTCCAAGTAATCTAAATATCCGGAGACTGATTTCATAAGAAATTTTGTGCTTCAAATCTAGCTACCTTAGTCTGTTAGAACAATTTTCGTAGTCAAATATAAATTATGGAAAGTAAAATTTGTACAGTTATTTCAGCTGGTATTTTTGGCAACACGATATCCTCCACCGTGCTGCGTACACCGGAAGTGCATGATGAGAACAGCACAGATTATGAACCGAGCAATGATTACATTGCACAGAACTTTGGCATGAATGATTGCCCGTGGAATGAACTTAACGGTACCAGTGTAGAAGAGGTCGCCGGTAGTGGGGTGAGGCTTGGCTTCAAACCTCCGTTTTTTTGTAAGTTTGAACAGTCAAATTGTTCATAAAATCAGGTTATTTCGTTATGTTTGAAAAGTCATACTCTTGTACTGATTGTTGTTGAATGTGGTACCGTTGTTTATGACATAAAGAAAATTTTTAGTAAATGTTAAATTCAAATTATATTCTAAAAAATTAATCTTTAAAACTAATATTTCATAGCAATTCCTGTGACTAATACGAAAAAAAAACAACAAGTTTTTTTTAATTGCAAGTTGAAGTCATGTTTAAAATGGATTGAAAAAAGTGGAAAATTGACGCCTTTATCTCCTATCACTACTCTCTATTCAGCCCAGTAAACCTTCCAACCAATCCAACGTCAATACGAGGTATGACGTCAACCCGTCCAAACCACAACATTTTTACCATTGTTGCTTGGAAATTGCTTTCGGTTGCAATCAAAACAAACTTTGGTGCAACGTTGAATAAATGTCGGAAAATCGGCATTGGATAGACGTTGAAAAATCAACTTCCTTGTGTTATTGCTCACCGGAAATGGTAGCAACGAGATGTCATTTAAAAGAAACAGACCAAAATGATGGCATCAAATATGGGAATTTCAAGAGCCCCCTCTACCTCCTCCTCCCCTCTCATCCATGGTTTACTTCTGAGCAACATACATGCATAAAGAGTAATTATTTGTTTTGGATATCAAAGCGGAAAATTCTATTTTATGTTTATGTAATTCCTTGGTATGGACACTAGCAGATATCTACATTGGAATCGCCATAATTGCAATTACTTTCTCCATTGTTATCGTCGATCGCTTGCCGCGCCATCTGGTGAAGAATTCCTGGATCACAGTCAAGCAGGAATTAATTGAGCTCCTAAGCTCAACGCTGACACAAACCATTAAGAAAAAAAAAGCTCTTGTTAATTCCATGAACATTTAACATGGGATTAGAATGCAGTTTGTGTTCCGCAGATTTTAGCAGAATTAGACATTGTACCACCTTGTGGCTCAACACAGTGAATGTAGACACCTTTCACCGAGAAATTAACTGTTTTATTTAATATTATTATTATCATTATCATTATGGTTGTTATTATTATTGTCATTATTATTGTTATTACTATTATTATTAGTTTTATTATTATCCTTTTATAAATCATCATCATCATCATCATCATCATCATCATCATCATCATCATCATCATCATCATCATCATCATCATTCCAGGTAGTCCTCCTTATTTGCGGTAATCGACACCGAAGCTATGTTTTAAACAATTTTCTACAGATGTAGGCGTTGAACGTAAATAAACATTGCCAATTTATACTTATCTTTGTAGTGTTTGATACTACGACGGAATAATTGAGGTGTTTTCAATGCCAAAGCAATTTAGCACAAGGAATCACAGTGCTGGCCACGAGTAAGCGGTCTTGGTGTTTTTCCATGTATTTATGTCTTTGGTGTTACAGGCATGATGGGATGAGAAGGTCCTGCTCATAAGACGATATGTGGTCATCCATCGTTGCCTGGCAAACCCTACTCGCTCTACGACAAGCGCATGATTCCTGCGTTCCTTGTTTTGTGTAAGTAACAGAATATTTGTATGGAGTGTGGACACCTCTGCCGTACGGAGTGGAAAGGGATAGAATAAATCGCATGAAGATCTGGGAAGGAGTTGTGTGAAGAACGCATACGCCAGAAGACGGTGTCAGAAACCAAGGCGCTTACTTTTGGCCCCCTTGCCGAGTCGTCGATGGCCCTGGCTTCAGAAGATAGCCAGCAAAATGGGGCCACGTTCGACAAAAGCAGCAAGAGAGCGAAGCTCAATCAATGTCTCCAGAGACAGTTACTGAACTGGATACTGAGGAGACAGAAAGAGAAGCGGCTCTCATCGCTATCATCCTTTCGCCTCCTCTCTACCAGAAGCTCTGCAGTAAAGGGGGATACTGTGACCGGTACACCAGTGATGCTGATAGCAGGAGAGTTGTTCATACCGTTATCGGAACAATTAGAAACACCACAATGCTGCAATCTCGGCGCAATATCTAGGCCAAGCCAGGTGACTGCCCTCGCAGGCAACCTGGACACAGGAGATGGCAGTAGTAAAACAACTGCAGAAGCAAATGCAAACATGCGATTATACTAGAAAGACACAAGTTTCACCTTCGGCAGCGGCGTGATCTGCAGCACACCTCAAAGATAACCCGACCAGTGACAAAAGATTCCATGGGCATGCCGGTGCCGGTTCACGTCTCGGTACTGGAGCCTGGAATCGAGGGTCTACTCACCTCTCCTCTCACGTCTAGCAGCACCTATGGAAAAGTCTTTTTTTAACGGACGGCCGGAAGACTCATTTGTTCTAAGTTTGAAATCCGTGGTGTTGAATAATCCTGTGCAGTCGTTTAGCTGAGGCAATTTGAGCGAAGGTCAATCTCCCGCTTTCCACCCCTGGCCAGATTCGAACCAGGGACCATAGGATTACAGGACCAACGCTCTACCGACTGAGCTAACCGTCACCCCCGATGGAATAGTCGTGATGGAAGTAGACGACCAGGAGACAGACAAGAAGAAAGAAAGAGCTCTCGTATCCAGCATCAACAAGAGTCAGGCTGTGAGCAAGAGTTACCAGATGGGGGAGGGGGGAGTGAAAGCACTTTCTCACCCAATCAGATTTATGGATGCGATGCGCTCGTCAAATAAAGCTCATTACAGAGGCCCATTTAATTAAAAACTCTACCGTGACAGGGTACTGGACCACCTGCGTCGGCGACAGATTCAATCCATAGAGGTCATTACCTTCAGAGACGTTGCTAGAGAAATCACACGTACACGCAGCAGGTGATCCATATGCAGATAAGGAGGAGCCGTTCTATTCGGCTAATGTAACCAAGCGAGGCGCCAGAGTAAGCTTTGTAGCTCGAACCACCAGTACCGGAGTCGCCAGCGCAAAGGCAGAATTCCGACGGATAGACTTGGATGAGGACAAGGTCATGGTTAGGTTCCACTCATCCGAACATCCGCATGTAGGACCGCCGAATCATTCCCTCCAAAACAAGTTGTAGGGTTGAAAGTGGAGAGTGCTGTTAGACGGATGAACCTGGAGAACAGAGAATTCTGCCAGCATCTGGGTCCGTTGTCTCCCCCCCTCCTAGCGAGACGTACCTATACGAGTCGCACACCAAGCAGGATCCGGTTCAAGACGCAACACAAAGGGAAAATACCCACCTCGCAGTCGCGCCATTACTTTTCTAAAGACTCTTGGCCAGTAGGAGGATAGCGAGACGATGTTTAGGAAAAGAGTGAGGGCACCAAGTGGCCAAGTGGCTCCAACAAGATTATCCCCTTCCATTCAAGAGGGACAGGCTGGGAAGATGTCTCATGATCCCTCTACATCTCAAAGCTCTGGGCCAGTTAGCCACCTCCTACAATCAGGGCTCCGAACAAAATCATGCTGTTCAAGATATGATTCAAGATTTACTGAACTCATATATTATACAGGAAATGCCAGACTTCTTACCAAGCTGTTTCAGTCAGTATTACTAGTCCCCATAACAGGGATTGGAGAAGGATATATATATATACATATATATATATATATATATATATATATATATATATATATATATATATATATATATATATATATATATATATATATATATATATACATTTCTGGGCAGTTGGGTGACCTCAATAGATCTCTCAGAGGTTTATTTATGCATCTCTATACACCCGGAAAGTCGCATGTACCTATGTTTGCAGGTACCTCTCAGAAAGTCTTCTCAGTAGTGATGAGAGCGCTAAAGACATGGGCCAGACTTAAAGGCATGTTGGTCTTCCAGGGTCTGGATCACTGGTTTCTGGCTCACATGTCCAGATCTCAAACCCTTCTCTTAGTAAACTTTAAGGGCAAGTCTTTTGGTAATTGTGACAAAATCAGAACTATTACCTAAGCAATGTCTCTAGGAGAGAGGTGGGATTTATTCCACAATGGAGGGATGGGAAAAATTTTTCAGAGGAATTCAAGCAAATACCCCAACAACAAATCAGGCTTGCTAAGATGGAGTCTTTATTGAACACGTTAGAAGCCACAGACTACAAAGACAGTCCACTGGGACAAGCTCTATTACAGAAAGTTTTAAAGGGCATTGAGAGCAGCTGTAGCTCAGGGAAGAGGTCAAAACAGGGTAATAGCCATTCCCTTACAAGCTCTCCATCGAGGACCTTCCCATCCCTTCTCAGTCGATTCAAACGGACGCTTCCTCGAAGAGGTGGGGATTTTACTTCAGAGAAACGCTGTGGAAGGGTACCTGGCCCTCCAGCCTAGCCTTGCGTCATATCATATAAACTGACTGATTACCTTTATTAAACTACTCCCCAGTCTGGAGAACAGGTCGATAAATGTTCTGCTGGACAATTCGGTCGCTGTGTCTTATTTGCGCAAGCAGGGATGCTTCCGCTCAGCTGAATTTACTCAGTTAGTTGAGGACATGCTATGTCTGACGGAAAAACACGGGATCTGGCTTTCAGCGAATCACATTGCCGGCAGTTTGAACGTGATGACAGACCTGCATAGTAGTCGAAGTAGACGAAGTAGTCGAAGTGGTGCCTGAACCGGGACTGCTTCCAGTGGGCAGTGGGTAGTGCCACCATCCTCATAAGGGCCTCCTTTCCTAGGTCTATTTTCTGACCATCAGCTGCCCAGGCATGTCTTCCTCTGTCCAGACCAGTAAGCCTTGGAGATTCACCACCGGCATTCCTGGAACAACTTTTAGTTGGAGCTTTCGGAAGAGAAAACTCATTTTAGTAGCAGAGTGGTAACCAGAGAAACTGTGGGTCATCCTAAATTTCTTGTCACCTATGGATTCTGTACCAGTCTAATTCGGAACATCTCCACCTGGCCTTACATTTCCAGGATCAAAGGGTATGGTACCTATCCATACCTTTCTAAAAATAGAGGATTTTCGAACGAGGTGATAAAGAAAAGTCTACGAAAGTCTATCGATCACTGTGGAAAAGCTCTTGGGCTGGTATAGGAGTCAAAAGTTGGACCCATTGATTGCATCCTCCGCATTCTTAAATTATTTGCATGAGGAGTTGCATCTCAGACCATCTTCTATACAGGGGTATAAGTCAGCCATCGCGGATATGTTAAGCCAATCTCGGGCTATGATTTAGAGGAAGCATTTCAAATTAACCACCCCCACCCCCCTCCTCCCCCCCCCCCGTCGAACCATGTTAAACTTGGGGCAGTGGGTTCTGGAGTTGGTTCTTCGCTTTTTATCAAACAGGGACGTTTACTGGGTAGCAAATATTTTCCAGGTGGGCTATACTGACGATCACCTTTCTTTTAGGCGCCACGTAAAAGGAGACGGGAGCTACATGTAATGATGTAGTTGACGTAAATGGCTCCTGAGACGCAGTGATTCCAAGTCAATCGTTCGTGGATTAGACCCACATAACCACTAGAATCTTCGGGAACTTCTGAGTAGTACATTACCGTCCCTGCCTACCCTCCACCCGCCCTTTCGAATCACAGGAGGAGACACTACCCATGTTCTGTTCTGTGTGCACCTTCAGAAAATACTTGGAGTAATACCAAGAGTATAGCGCGACAAATTATTTTTTTTCAGACCCGGCGTGACCAAAGTCATTTCTAAGCAAACCGTTTCTAATTATGCTAAATGTGTGTTTGTAAAGGCGTATGATAAAGCTCAGATAAATCCTGTGGGAATATAAAAAGTAAATATAAAGTCAATTCTACAAGATTACGTAGCAGGAGGTAAACAAGTCGTTTTATTCTTTCTGTGCAATCTGCCCAGCAAATCCAGTTATAGGAATAAATGAGCCCCGCGATGACCAAAAAGGATCTTCTTACAAATTGGAACCATCTGCAAAAAATAAGGATCATCCCACAAATAGGAACAACTGCAAATAGGACAATATACCGAGAGTTTCATTCATTATGTCTTCCATTATGAACCATTTGGGCATTGCCGGACACTGGACCACTTCAGTGCAGTCACACTGAAGGTCTTACATCAGGAGCTCCTATGAGCTTAATATCACCCTGTTACGTCACCCAGTAAGCATTCTAAGGTGGATATCGATCAGACCAGACTACAACAGCAAATAGGGTTGTACTTTGGCTGTGATTGGTCGCAAGTACATGTCAACGTCTAACCAGCGTCTTTGATGCACGTAGAATAGATGTTCGACGTCTAATTTCGTCGCATCCAAATTACAGCTTCCCAGCAGGCAAAATGACGTCTTTAAGACGTCTGTTAGACGTAATTTTTGGACGAACATGACGTCTTAAAGACGTCTGAAAAAGGTGGATTTTGCAACAAAATCGGACGTCCTTTTTATACGTAATAAAGACGTCGTCTTTAGCCGTAAAAAGGACGTCCTATACAGACGTAATAAAGACGTCTTGTTTGGACGTCTGTAGGACGTCTATAAAAGGTCAATTTTGCAACGAAAAAGACGTCTTTTGGTTGACGTGAAAAGACGTCGATTTCGGACGTGTTTACGACGTCTGGAAAAAGTCGATTCCCCAATTTTTTTTTTTGGTGATAATTTTGTTGACCTCTTTTTTGGAAATCAAACTAGATACAAGAATACACAATATTGTTCCTCAATACAGTTCTTTACTTCATTGTCAAATCAACGCATTGAACACAGAACACTTTTTCACTAAAGCTAATCTGAATCATCATTCTTGAACAGAAAAACTCTTAAAATCGGACTGCCCGTGACATAGATCAATACACGAAATGGACCAAACCTTTTTGAAGTCTCGTTTAATTACCCTATAAACTACCGCCCGTTACTGACAACACCGCTACTTGTACCACACTTCTACTTGTGTCGTCCCGCTTGTGTGCCACTCGCTATCGCCACCCAGCTACTGACACCACCACGCAACTGAGAAAACCCCGCTATTGGGGCCACCCAGTACCCCGACCCCGCTAATGAGACCACTCCTACTAGGATCACCTGCTAGCCCCGGCCCGCTACGGTACCACCCCGCTAATACTGCCATTTCGCTGCTGAAACCACCCCCCTACTCAGACCATCTTCTACAGGTATTTTGGTAAAAATCAGCTTGTGCATTAATTTTCCCCCGTATAGCGTCACATAAACGCGAAAGTATATAATTGGGTTTGACAGTAAATCAATGATTTCGTGTGCGCTCTATATTTTTTGCCTTCTATCAACACATAACGACATGAAAATGAAACTGTTTCTAAATTTTACACGAAGAGATAACATGACTGTCCTGCGATCAATGACGATCGTACTTGAACCAGTTTTTTTTCTTTTTCACAGACCAGTACATTCGAGCAGCCATCAACACAACAGTTTTTTTTAAACAGTACCGAATGCTTTTAAGTGGCCACTACGGTACCACCTCGTCACTACTGCCCTTCCGCTACGGAAACGGCCCCGATACTGAGATCACCCTCTACCGGTACCATCCTCTAGCTACAGGGACCGCCCGGCTAGTTATTACACCCCACACCTGAGGACAACCGCTACTGTAACCACCCCGTTATTGGTACCATGCCGACACTGGACCAACACCGCTATTAAGAGCACCCGCTACCCGTGCTGCCCCGCAACTGAGCAACATAAATCATTCACGAGCGCCACGCTTTGCCGGTGCATGCTTGAGGATGGACGCTAATTTCTCCTCAATGTCTCTTTCTTGTGGCTTTTCTTTGCTTGACGCTTGAATGGCTTTCTTAACGAGTCCACAAATTGTGGTTTTGGAAAAAGCCAGCTTGTTTTTCTTTTGCCCCTGCATGCTGACTTCTGCCATCAGTCTTGGAGTGAAGATCTTGTTCAGTACCCGCAGTATGTTATTGCGAAGGCAATTTCCTCCAATGCTTTGGAAAGTGGCAACCTGAAAATAAACCATGCACAAAGTAGATATAATTCCTAGCACAGCCTGTGCATTTTTTCTCTCAAACAGCTTGGAGTGATTTCAAGTTTTCTAATAGTAATTCAGAACACCTTAATCTTTCTTATACTTCGTTTTATATCTTGAAGACAAGTACTGAAACATCTTGTAGTGACGCATTTAAATATAAACAATGGAGCTTGCGCTATTACCATTTGTTCCTGCTTTTCCTCGCTGTTGGCGATTTCATTCTCAAGCGCGAGGAACTCTTCCCTTGTGGAACACGGATGAAATACCAACTCGGTTGTTTTGGTTCGTAGCACCTGCTGCAATAACGACTTGACCTCAGTCATTTCTGCTTTCTGCTCAGCCAAAATCATCATAATCTTGCGCTGAAATCCTGAAATTAGAACATATTTAGTTATAATTACTGCCTTAAAACTGTTTTTTTCCTTGTCAAAATGTTCAGAATTTTGATTAGGCGAAAGTTCCGCGAACTGGATTATATATGCGTTTTAAAAAGTATGCGAGACAAGTTAGCTAGGTCCGAACAAGATTAACATGACCGGGTTTGACGAATCGCAAAATACCGATTTGCACGCAAGCTTTTACTCCAATTTCGATGACGTGTTTCTGCTATAGCGGTCTTATCAAATCTATTGCGCTGTGACATATCAATTGACATTTTTCATCCGGATTGACAGTTCAAGTGAACAGTAGGACGGTTTCACATGCAGGCAAGACCCATAAGTTGCACTAACTGTTAACACTCGGTGGGATTCTTATAATAGGTGGGATTCTTATCTGCGGATGGATAATTATAGGTCTAATATAGAAAATAAAGAAAAACTTCGCAGTAAATTTTTGCACGATATGGGGATACTTCTGGCCACGTTTCAGCCTAATGGAACAAACCGTTTCGGAGATATCGCAACAAGATGACCAAAAACTTAAAAATGAGAAATTTAAAACATCGCCAAAAATATAGTTTCAACGGAAATGAATAAAAACATTGCAGTATACATTTGCGCTATATGTCTGTTCTTCATGCGACGTCAGAGCCTTATCCAACGACATGTTTTGGAGATTTAGCCTGCCAAAGTGAAAAAAATGGACGAAATCACCCCCCCCCCTCCATGTTCAAAAAGTAGCCAGGAATAGAATTTTCGAAGGAACGAAAAAAATAACAGGGGCATCATCTAAACGTGTACCCCAATAAGTATGTATGTTTTGAGAAAAATTGACTCATTAATTTCATAAGAGCACACTGCGGACAGACGGACAGACAGATGGACGGACGCACCTCCCTTAGGGGGAGACATACAATAACTACTTATTTACTTTAAATTACTTTTCTGTGTATGAAAGTCAGATTTTTAACTGATGATAACAGAACTATAAACAGAACAATAAACAGAACAAATGAACTAGAGCCTCAGTAAGGCAGGGGTCCCCCGTGAAGCAGCAAATAGTAAAATGCATGAAAAAGTTACGGGTGAAAATTAACGATTTTTGACAGCTTTCCTACCGTAAATTTTTGACAGAGTTTAAAAATAACAACTTCAATTTATATATTTTCACAATTCAGTGTTTAATATTTCCTAATTTACCCTTAAAGTGGTAGTTGACCAGTTACACCACGACGTCAATTTTTCCCCATTTTGACAATAATGCCACGTTGCACATCTTCAATATATATTTTCACCATGCAAGGTTTCAGGTTCCTTTGACAATCACTTCTATGAGAAGTGGGCCTGACAAAACTTAGTACTTTTTTGTGGACAGATAGACGGACGGACAGACGAACGAACGGACCAGCTCATAACTACAGCCCTCCGTTTCAAGGGGGATAATGAAGTGACGAACAAACAGTAAATTTGTTTACTGTTTATTTGGTTCTGAAAGCGTTTGAGGATAAGGTTCTTATATCACGCTATATAATGAGGATGCACTTACTTTCCTCCGTCATTGGAAACTGTGATTTGTTTTGCAAAGTGCTTGGCGAAGCAGAACGTAAGGCTAAACAATAAATAATTATTTTAATTTTTATTAAGTCACACATTTTAATTCATTAAATCACACACACTACTTCGGGCTTCAAATTGAACGAATGTCTGACAGCCAAATATATAGTTTTTATTGAAATAACACTTACAAGTTCCGGAAATGCCGTCGGATCTCTGCTGATCATGCTGTGCAGGATGACAACCAGAGGTAGATGGTACAGCTCTAGGCCGGACGTTCCCTTCTCCCTTCTCCTGAATGGATGACTGGTTGACTAAAAATAGGCATAGGACCCAATACAAATATGCAGGGTGATGTAGCATGTCAATAGTTGATGACTAATATTCCCGTTTTCTTCTATGCTATTAAAAACGAGGTACATGTATTGTATTGTTCTTTTGATCCCTTTCAACTGCTATGGTCAAATCGGGATCCCCCTGCCACATTATACTGAAATGGGGCATTCCAGCCCACCTTCTAATCCTTACATGTGGAGTGCCTCACAGGGTAGCAAGGAGGAATCCCAATTTTAAAGTCTTAGGTATGACCCGACCGGGGTTTGAACCCACGATCTTCCAGTCTCGAGGCAGACACTCTAACCACTAGGCCCCCGTAGCTGGTACGAGGTACAACGTTGTCCACTAGCAAAGCAATTACATCCCCAGGTGTCCAAAATACATTCCACTTGCTGAGGATTAAAACATGAATACTGCCGGGCATGTGCTGCAATTTAAAAATTTCACGCATATGTCATATGTACTTGTTGTTATATTTGAACATGGGATAACTCACTTGCCACCTGTTCCTGATAATTTCCACGTCTTCTCATGTCAGAATTTTTTTACCTTTGGTCACTATTTATGGCGTCATCATCCATCGGGGGCACAGGTAAAGAGCCTGAAAACATGCACGACAATTTATTATATATATATAGTTCCTACTTCATAAAATGTGTTAGTAAAACCCTTGTCCCACTTTAATTGCTTAGTACAATGACTAAGTGTAGAAATTCTTGCAGACAGAGGAGAATACAGGAACGCAGTGATAATTTTTAGGAGGGCACATCTTGCTGCTTGTTTGTTCATTATACAAAATATAGCAGCTCAGGCTTAAAACAAGCACATCACATCAGCATAACTTTGCGAGTATCACCAGTTTAATTCCTAGTGAGGAATCAGTTTTAAATCTTTCGTAATCACACTAGATAGAATTACATTGCACCATAAACTGAAAGACGCAAGGTATACGAAGTGCAAAATCTTAATGTCAGAACATACTTTTTGTATTGATGCTGTTTGCAATGCCTCCATTGGCGTTCTTCGTCGCTTCGCTGCCGGAAGACATTCATTTTGGCAATCCTCGGAGTCATCTATTGCATCCCACGGAACATAATCTTTCTTCCGAGGTGGTGCAGTAGTGCGAGGTACGCATTCGTCTTCGGACGCGGTTTCTTCCACAGCGGTGGTGTCAACATTACTTCGAGAAGCTTCTCGTTTATCGTCAGTAACATATTTGACTTTCAAAACGTTAAACTTAAGCCATGCTTCTATATCTGGTTCGGCGCGTCTGCTGTAGAGTTTCTGTACATTGGAACCGTTCGGAAAATACAGAACATCCTCCTTTATCCAATTGCTGGGTACAACATCTGATATGGTTTTTTCCGAGTCTGGTTCGAACCACACTGCTCGCGCCCACATTTTTCCAATCTAAAATAAAACACAAGTAAGAAAGAGGTAACTAATCGCAAATTTCGGATTGGTGTAGCATTGGAAATAATACTCTGCCATCTTTGTACTCCAAATTAACCACTTTTTGGTGATAGCACTTCGTTCTATAAGCGACCGCTTTGCTTGCCTTAGAGTTATATTCTGGCAAAACGCTATGCTAAGCACCTTGGAGTTTAATGGCTTTGTAAAGAAGTTGTCACATGATGACAATGGAAGAATGTCACATAACAATTTACCATCTGGCCGCTTCTCTCTAGCAAATGCAAATTTATTGTAACGCAGGAAAACACAGTTATTCTTTGCCTGAGTTGAGATGTGTTGCAGTTTGGAATACTTTTTGTGGGCTGATAGCGTTGTTTTGTGTTCTTGTAATCTGTTTGCAACTTGAACAATTGGATTTTTAGAATTTCGCACTTTGCGCTTTAGGCCTTGTAAATAATTTTCGAACTCGAATGCAGAAATAGAATTCAGTGAAACATTGAAATTTTTGCAATCATCAGCCAAATGTTTCAGGTTGTGCACGTTATAGGAGATAAACGATTCCGAATAAAGGCTGGCACTCTCATTCACAAAATATTCAAGAAGTTGTTTTGCGTATTCGAGATATCGGTTGCGGAATTCGTCAAAGTCGCTCAGAAGAATGCTAATTGCCACAACGATGACAAGGAAATGATTATAGTAATCATCTTGAAGCACTTTTCGCAAAACAACTGGTCCCGTATACAACAAAAATTGGCGGAACTCGGTTGCTTTCCATCTCTCGTACTCATTTACAGCTCGAGGCTGCGATGCAAAGTCAGCAGGCATTTTGCCGTGAAATTGCAGCATGTGATCCGATATCTGCGCTATGTGAAGCGCAGTCAATTTACATTTATTAGTTGTCCTAGCTCTATTTTTCCAAAAGGACAACAGCCGCTTTACCACACCCAAACAAACTAAATGCATACAATGGAGAACAAATCCTGTAACACAAGGAACAATTTCAGATAATGGAGATTTTTGCTGCTGATGGTCATCATGAAGAGTGCTGCCACTGGTTTTTTCATATTGATACTGTTTGAAATCCTCGTCAGTTCGGCAATTCTCGGTCTCAAGTTTGTGAAATACGATTCGTTTGTCGAACGCGTAACCCTTGATAAGGCACCCTTCGCAAGAAAAATAACCAGTATGGCTTTTAATTCCTTTCAACATCTGCCTCGCCGGCGCATCACAGATGAAAGCATGCAAAGAACACGAAATGTTCGATTGTTAGTTTGCACACCATTGCTCATCAATTCTTTTATTTCTTCTATAAAATCACTCAAGAAATTATCCATAGAGTTCGGTTTTCGTGTGCCACAATACAAACAAACGAGAAAGGGGCCAAAACCATTAAACGAACACAAAATAGGCCATAATGCAACCGATGAAGACTTGAAAAGTGGCACACCATCCACATTAATAACGAGGTCTAGAGCGTTTATACCATCCATTACGTGACTAGATTGTTCCGATATTAGTTGCGAAATTCCACTTTCTAATCCGAAATAGAAGTATTGGCCGCCAGCTCTATCTATGACATTAAAATTTGATTTGGACCGATGTAGTGTTCTTGCATCTCTCGGTAGCCGTATGCCGTGAGTCCGCATAATTGAAAGCAGCTCATTGAGCGTTTCTCGCCGAAGTTCGCGTCTTACAGACCACGCGGCAATTTCTTCAGCGAGGGTTTTTTCTGGGAGTTTTGTGCTAGCAGACGCAATGTCATCTGGATCACTGAAAGTGGGTTCAGTATCTGTGTCACTAAAATTGCCTTCAGTATCTGTTTCACCAGAAGTGTGCTCAGTATTTGTATCAGTAATTTCATCGTCCTCAAATGTGGAATGAACAATATGGTCTTCATTTTTGCTACATGAACTTTCAGTTATTATGTTTGGCAGGTCATCATTGCATGCAACCTGCTGGTTTTGACTGGCAAATTGTTCTGCTTGCTTATTTACATGCCTCCAACGAGTTGAGCTATGCATTGTGTGAGTTACAGGAACAAACTGCTAGCCACCTATCAAGATAATTAACCTATAAATAAAGAACATCGATGTAAAAACACATTGAAAGCATATGGTTGACCTGAAAAAAACGCCAGACAAACGCTCACGGACGGATAAAAATGTACCAATAAACGATAAACATATTAGAGAGCTATGGTGGTTCATGCTGTCGGCACGTGTTAGTTATAAATCTCGCCTACAATCAAACAAACCAACAGGTGAAGAGCGCTCAGAAACAGAAATCGCACAACATGCATGCATGTTTAGTAGTTTTGTTAGGTTTCATATAAAAGACTTTTCAGATAGAAAGTGCACTGACCAAAGGGGCCATTGTAATAATGACTCGACTCAACTACAAACTGAAATCATGGCGTTACGAGCCATCGATTCCACGAGTGTCCAGAAATGTGTCCACCGGAACACAGATATCTTGTCATACCAAATGTTGTGCTGGCCCACCAGCCATGACCAGACCTGGCACATGTTCAATACCGATCGTCCTTAGACCATATATAGGTCGTATTTAAAATATGAAAGCCATCGGTTGGAAACTGTAACCTGAAGAGTGCTGATAAAAACGTGTGGCGGACAGACAGACGAAGAGACATGGTACACATTGAACCTCTGTTGCACATCTGCATCACATATACTTTCTTTTTGTAGGGTTTGGTAAAGATCCGATGAATATTTTTGTAGATATCGCCCGGATAAAATAAAAAGTTTACAGTGCGACTGGGGAACAGACAAACGGATATAGGACACATTGAACCCTTGTTGCACATCTACATCACATATACTTTCTTTTTGTAAGGTTTGGTAAAGATCCGATGAATATTTTTTTAGATATCGCCCGGACAAGATAAAAAGTTTAAAGTGCGACGGGCGAACAGACGAACGGACATTGGACAAATTGAACCCTTGTTGCACATCTGCATCACATATACTTTCTTTTTGTGAGGTTTGGTAAAGATCTGATGAATATTTTTTGAGATATCGCCCGGACAAGATAAAAAGTTTAAAGTGCGACTGGCGAACAGACGAACGGACATGGGACAAATTGAACCCTTGTTGCACATCTAAATCACATATACTTCCTTTCTGTAAGGTTTGGTAAAGATCCGATGAATATTTTTTGAGATATCGCCCGGACAAGATAAAAAGTTTAAAGTGCGACTGGCGAACAGACGAACGGACATGGGACAAATTGAACCCTTGTTGCACATCTGAATCACATATACTTCCTTTCTGTAAGGTTTGGTAAAAATCCGATGAATATTTTTTGAGATATCGCCCGGACAAGATAAAAAGTTTAAAGTGCGACTGGCGAACAGACGAACGGACATGGGACAAATTGAACCCTTGTTGCACATCTACATCACATATACTTTCTTTTTGTGAGGTTTGGTAAAGATCCGATGAATATTTTTTGAGATATCGCCCGATGAGGAAAAAGTTTAAAGTGCGCCGATCACGTGACAAATTGAAGCCACTGCTGCACATCTACCCTATATGTACTTCCATCCTGCAAGGTTTGGTGATGATCCGATAAATACTTTTTGAGAGTTCGCCCTGACAAGAAAAAAAAGTTAAAGTGTGACATACGGACAGACAAAGGATATCGGACAAATTGAATATATGAATATATTCCGACAGCCGAAACCAGGTGATCAAATCTTTTAAGCTCGTTTTGATTTTTTTAACACCAAAGTAAACCGTGATCTAATAAAGGCTGAATTAAAATGGAAAATCTAGAAGTTTTAACCTTTTAAGTTAAATTCAAATGACCAGACTGAGTTAAAGGAGTGTGCAACTTGACCAGTTTATCGAATAAGACGCGTAAAATTAAAGTGTAAGATGCACAGGTAATATTGGAACACAATATAATTGAGGGAAACCACTAGGTTGCATTTAATATTAAACCCCAATGAAAGAAGTTTATTCACAATGGAAACCCGTTTACAGCACATTGGCACAAGGCCTCAAAGTTCGATGGACAAGTAATGCTTCAATTGACCTTGATGAAAAACCCATTTGCCTTTTGGCCTTGGTATAAAATAAATTGATAAGTAGGCATTTAAAGGAAGATACCTTTCAAGCCTACGTTTATATAAGAAAACCAGAAATCGGTCTAGTTAAAAAAAAATAAATAAGCAAAAATTTTAGCGCACCAGTATGTTTAACATCAACTGCCGAAACACGGTCTAGTTTACAACAAGTTGAAAAGAAAAAAACTGAATGGTTGGGGCGTAAGGATTTGACCAAAAAAAAAGTTATGAATGGGGGGGGGGGGGGGTAATGGCAAGAAAAGGCTTAGATGGGAAGTGGGGTTGTCCTTTGACCATCGAAATCAATTTCAAGCACTGTTGCTTTAAAAGAAAAACGATCAACATAGGAAGGACCGGGTAAGAAGCTTTCATACGCAGTTATTTTGAACGCTCTTACGGCAGTAATAAAAGAGTTAGAAGCAGTTGAAATCTGTACTTCTAGTACGCCTAGTTAGATGCATTCATACATTAGAGGGCACAGGAACAGTCGTATTTTTTAAACATATATCACAACCCATCTTTTTTTTTTTTTGCTTCAAACCAGTTGAATTTAAATGAAGGTGCGGCACAATGTCAAGGACAGATCAAAGCCGTATACTGCAAGGCCCAGCGAGTACACGCTTAATAAAATAACACGCCGCAGTCAGCGGTAATACGGCACACTGGTACTGCATATCGTGCATTAAAGAGGGGGGCGGGATTCTCAAGGCCGTTGCCATAACAACGGTGCACTAAACAGTGACAGTACCGCTCATCGAAGCAAATTACTTATAAATTTAAAGTTGCGCTTTCTCGCTTAGTTTACGCCGTAGAGGCCTGAAACTAGTGCCAAATGAAAGCCAGTAAACAGGTTTTTATACAAAAAACCAATCGCAATGAATTTTTAAGACTTTCCGCTACATAAACCCGTGCAAATAACAAATTAAACTGACTAAAACTCCCTCAGCTGGTCACTTGAGCCCAAAGGATTTATTATACATTTTAATAACATTTAACCAATAAAACACACACAGTGAACAAAAAAGGGCAGGGGCGAAATGGACAAGCAATTGCAACGTGGTGCCTATTGTTTGGGAAGGGATAAATCATGCTAAAGCTTACCACAAGAAAACAGGGCATTTCATTTATTCATTTACACAGCCAGGACTAATGAGGGGCAAGGCAATTTAGGTATCGATCAATAACAGCCCATATCAGCTGACAAGCGGCTAGACCGCTGCATTGTTTGGCACTGTATTCAGTACACAGTACTGGAGCAGAGAGCATTTGACGTGATAAATAAAATACTTAAACAACAAATTCGGGTAAAATTCGCAACAATAATGGAAAATTGAATATGCCTTTTAAGAATTAGCCAATTTTGAAAGGTGTGTTCCAAAAACAGCACTATAATCAGCTAATAATAGCCAATACAGGATAAATATTGAAACGTTTCGAGGAGACACAACGGTAAGAAAGAATTAAATCTATCACTAATTTGAATGCGCTTTTGCAGTGGCGGATCCAAGGAGGGAGGGTTCAGGGGTTGCTTCCCCTAAATCCGAAAAATAGAGCCCCAGTTGCACCCCCTAAATCCGAAAAATAGACCCCCAGCCGGCATCCACGCTGGTCCAAGTTGAATCCCCTTGCCTAAAACTGTATCCGCCACTGTTTTGTAACAGAAAGGGGGGGGGACGAGTGAGAAGCTGAAAGCTTTTACTTCGCAAAAGCTTAGAATTCGCTTATCTCCACTTTTAGATGGGTTTCCCTTTGGTTAGATTTACCACACAATAGAATAGAAACTTTTTCACGCAAATAGAATGAACCCTATCCCGCCTTTCATCCAGCCAGCCAATGAGAATGCAGATAACACAAAGTGCTACGTCACTGAAGCTGTCAATCATTCCCTTTAAGTGTGGCGTTGTCTAACACACGCCATTCTGTGTGCTCTGCAATTTTTTTGGAAAAAAGGGATCTAGTTCAAGGTGCAAATTTGTCTTTAGTGGTTTTATTTCTTACCTAAAGGACTAATCTTTCTTGTGTACTTGTGTGGATTTAATTAGCCCACGATTTAGCAAGGATTTTGGCATCTTGTACTTCGGTCAGGTAGTTGGTGAGTTTACACGGAACGGTGAAACTTTCCCAGTCCCGAGAATTGTGCTTCTCTTCTCCACAGAAGTCTACAGGATCGAATGTTACTAGTTTCCAGCACACAGCTCCTAGGAGTCGTTGAGTCTTTTCAGTCTGCTGTGCCTGCTTAGACTCTAGGCCTTGCCTTGTGTCTGTGTCACTTCGGTGTGGCCAGTCACAGTTTGGCTGGTACTCCATGGAACTGGTCAGACGTCTCCCAGCAGTGGTGTGTTTCTGACCTCAGTTCGGGAGAAAGAAATGCTTTTTGGCGTTTTCTAGCGGTTTTTCGGCGTTTTTGGCGTCGAAACCCACTCGGGGGCCGCGGGGTGACCGTTATGGCTTTCCGTACCGTACTAGGTGCTCCGATCCCACCTCGGCGTTGTGGGCTGTGGGATGAGCGGTGCCGTGTCGGACAGTGGCCATTTCTTCCCCCACTTAGTCCCATCGTGGTTACGGTACCGGGGACTTAGGCCTATAAAGAGTTTTTCCCCGACCAGGGACCGTCATGGGCACGGGACTAAGTACCGGGACCCATTTGAGGATCTCTGGCCTGAGGCCTGTTTTGGTCACGGAACCGAGGCCCACGTCGGGATTATGGTACTGGGACCCATAACTGTGCCCATTATGGTCCTCCTCCTGTAGAAAGCAGCTAGAAGGCACCTGAGAGCATCGCTTTCGATCAGAGAGTCAGAATTTATTCTGCTTAAGTAAAAAAAAAGGGGCTGTTATCGCCAGCAACGCCCGGTCTCTTGTTTAGTCACAGTAGCTCCGTTGGTGTTGCGTTTTATATGTCTACTTGCAGATTCTTTTGCAGTCACTCATGACTTCTTTTCTGCTTGTCTTTCAGATATGACAGAGGCCACCCTGCGTTCGCCTCTCAAGCTACTGCAGTGCTCCCACCATCCCTCTGCTCGGAATCCACATACTGTGTGTGATCGGTGTCGGAGGAATAGTGGCTTGCCCATCTGTGACGAACTCAATACGTGCCCAGAGTGTCAGGATCTTACGTCAGATGACTGGAAGCTGATTTATAAGAACAGGGCACGAAA
This sequence comes from Protula sp. h YS-2021, assembly GCA_949752745.1. Lineage (NCBI taxonomy): Eukaryota > Metazoa > Annelida > Polychaeta > Sabellida > Serpulidae > Protula > Protula sp. h YS-2021. Next base: position 63,032,212 of record OX457031.1, on the reverse strand, counting down.
CGACCTTAGACGGGATCGCCGTCGTATTCTCTCCTCTACGCCGTTTCTCTCCCAGGACTTTGTCGATGAGACAATGAGGAGAGCCAGCTCAGTTATCCTGGATCAAGTCTCCACCCCGGTTAGGGTAGACTTAGGTTCGGAGTTTTCGGCCTTCCTAGCTTTACAAACTCAGATGCAGAAGCAACTACAGGAGTTACAATTGCGCCTGCAGAGCCAGGAATCCACGCCGATTCCGAGAAAGCGTTATAAGCCGTCGGCCACAGTCTCTCGTCCCCCAGAGGACGACTCTTGCTCCCCGCACCCACCTCCCCCCCGCTGGCACGTCGAGATACACTGGCAGACTCGGGCTCAGCTAGTGATGAGGATTCTTCGGAGGTTCCACTGTCAGGTCAGGTTTCGGGATTAATTCAAGAAGACGATGACGACCTGCAATCGGTGACATCACCCATCTCGGCAGTTCCGCTCAACAGAGAACGGGAGATTTACACTCCTTCTGGGGAAGTACCGACTGATCAAACTACGGAGCAGCCAGGCAACGACAGTGGTCGAGATTCTGTGGAGCAAGAGTCCGAGGGTGAGGAGTCAGAGGGCATGACAGATGACAACCCTCCCTCTGCCCACTTCCGCCTCCCCTTGCGAGAAACAGATTACATTAGATCTCCGGGTAGCGGTCAGAGGCTCTGGAAAGATCCTGCGGCAGCAGGCAGGCGCCCTATCAGGACCCCCTCTCCTCCGGACCTCACCCCCCGCAGCGAGGAGCCCACACCCTAGGGAGCTTCATCCACCATAGCCCCGGAGGACGTACCATTCAGGGACGCTGTCAAAGAAATTGCACGACTGGCTAACGTCTCCTTTGGGTCCCCAAGTCTCGACAAGGAAGATTCCCCCATAAGAATGACTTCAGAGACATTTTTACCTCCGCAGGAGTCTTTCGTAGCACTTTCGACCAGTGAAGGCATTGCCAACGCTATCACAGTCCGTTCCAAGGAGTTTAAGAAGCTTGAGGCTAGCGAGGGCCGCACCCTCTCTTGCTTTCACGCATCTAAGCATTGTGCAGTGAGACCGGGCCGGTACAGGTCCTCTGATGACCTAGTACCCCTGGAGGCACTTGAGCAACCGGCGAAGAGGACAGTTTGGATGCCATCGGTAAGAAGCGATTCAGACATCCCATTAGTCGAGAAGGATGCTAGGACCATCGAGTCTTCCTCCCGTCATATACTCAATATCATGTCTTTCCAGGACCACACTCTGAAAGCCTTAAAGACACGCTGGGAGGGCCTACACCTCGATGATCCGGTGGCCTTTAAACTTATGGAATGTCTCGCCCTAGCGACCAGAGATGTAGTCAAACTGTCCACCTTCCTCATGACCTCCATGGTATTTCTCCGACGGAACGCGTTTCTCCAGCACTGTTGGTCGAGCGTGAAGGGTCTAAGAGATTTGCGACATGCACCCATCCTTGGGCAGAAGGAACTCTTCCCCCCGGCGGAAGTAGAAGGTGTGAACCAAGAAAGCCGCTCTCTCTCGCAGGATTACGCACTCATGTCGCGTATGTCACGAGCGTCTTTCCGGCACCAGTCAAAATGCAAGAGGCCATACAGGCAGCCTGCGGAGCAAGCGAGACCCGGCACACAGTCACAACCCCCTCCTCCCAAGAAGCAGAAGCCAAACAACCGCACCAAGTCGGAGGGGCAGTCATCACAACCTAACAGGTAGCAGCCAACCAAAGTACCGCCTAGAGACTCCCTGGTCTCCTGGCGATACTTTTCTAAACTCAGAAAACTTAGAAAATTTACTAGCCTTCCCGTAGGAGGAAGGCTAGGCAAGTTTTGGGAGAAATGGGCCGAAATGGGAGCCCCCCGTCTGTTCCTCTGGCCCACGAAGCCCCTCACTACCTTATCACTTCCTACCCACGGGACTCGGAAAGGGATGTTGCCCTACGAGAAGTACTGGTAAGCCTACAAGAAAAAATGGCAATAGAGGAAGTGCCAGAAAACCAATCGGTCTTCTTCAGCAGGGTTTTCCTGGTCCCCAAAAGATCGGTGGGTTGGAGGTTGGTCATAGATCTGTCAGCCCTAAACGACTTCCTGCAGGCAACCTCTTTTCAAATGGACACCGCTCAGGTCATAAAAGAAAGCTTGCAGGAAAGGATGTGGGGTACATCCATAGACCTTTCAGACGCCTATCTCCACATTCCAATGCACCGATCAGCGAGAAAGTTTCTAGCTTTTCAAATAGGCCCAAAGCGATTCTGGTTTCGGGCACTTCCTTTCGGCCTTTCCACGGCCCCATACGTATTCTCAAAAATAATGAAAGTACTCAAAGCATGGGCCAGGTTAGAAGGTATGCTCGTGTTCCAGTACCTGGACGATTGGTTTCTAGCACACTCGGACAAGGGCACAGCCCACCGCCAAACACTGGCACTAGTGCGCAAAGCCCCGCAGGTAGGTTTGGTGGTCAATCGCCCCAAATCGGAGCTAACACCCAAACAAGATATCGTCTTTCTGGGGGAAAGATGGGATCTGGTAAGTGCGAGAGCCTTCCCTACAGCAGAGAGGCAACAAAGGATCACGCAAGGCATACGAGGGATCCAGGCAGGAAAAAAGGTAGGACTGCATCCCATGGAGTCCTTGCTAGGTCTCTTAGTGGCCACAGAGCGTACAGTTCCCCTGGGCCGGTTACATTAAAGACCTTTCCAAAGACAGGTAAGGAGAGCCCTCAGGCAGGGGAGGCACCCGCAGGCAAAAATGACCGTGTCACAGTCTGCCCTGGCCTCTCTATCCTGGTGGACCAATCCACAAATCTTAAACGAGGGCACACCCTTCCACCTCCCACCCCCGGAAATAGAGCTCCAAACGGATGCATCCCAAGGGGGTTGGGGTATACATTGCCAAGGCCAGATGTGGGAGGGCAAATGGCCCCCTCTTTCAAGAAGTACCACATAAACTGGCTGGAACTACGGGTCGTTTGGATAGCACTGAACAAACTATCCGACCGACTCCGGGGCAAGAGTGTTCTGTTTCTCCTAGACAACTCAACAGCCGTGGCATATGTGAACAGGCAAGGGGGGACCAGATCCCTCCCTCTATCAATTTTGACCTACAAAATTCTGTCTCTAGCCCGACAATCTCAAATCACCCTCTCGGCGCGACATCTAGCGGGAAAAACTCAATGTGCTGGCCGATTTGGCTTCCAGAGTAGGCCAGGTAATCCACACGGAGTGGTGCCAACCCCCCAATCCTTTCAGTGGGTCACGAACCAGTCACCATGGGGACCTCCCACGCTAGACCTGTTTGCCAACGCAGTAACAACACGTCTACCCAGGTATGTCTCCCCATGCCCGGACCAAGCAGCGTGGGCAATAGATGCCCTCAGCTGTCCATGGCCACTGCAAGAGGTACTCTATGCCTTTCCGCCACAGGCAATTCTCTCGCAGGTACTACAACGGATACTGGACCTGGGCCCATGAGCCCTACTGCTGGTGGCCTCACGGATGCCGGAGGCCCCTTGGTTTACCTTGCTCCTCAGGTGCAAGATAGTCAAGTCGACTCCAATCCCGTGCGACAGAGAGATCCTGTTCCAACCCCATTGGCAACACTTTCACCCATCCCCTCACCTAATGAACCTACACCTGTGGTGCCTGACCAGTCCTTCCTAAAGAAGAAGGGCTTCTCACAGAGAATAGTAGATAAAATAGTAAATAGTCATAAACAATCTACTGCCAAGGTGTACAGGTCTCAATGGAACAAATTCGCATCCTGGTGTAATAAGTCTAAGCTAGACCCATTCCAGGCCTCTCCATCAGTGATAGCAGACTTTTTAGACCACCTTTTCACAAACGAAGGTTTAAAGGTAAGCTCCATTGAAGGTTCCAGAGCAGTCATAGGTTCCAAGCTCAAGGCCTCTAAGGGCTACGATCCGGGGGATGACACGTCTATCTCGCAACTGATTCGTCATTTCAAGGTAAACTCTCCCCCTAGTCCGTCGAATGTTGCACAATGGGATCTCTCCCTAGTACTGAGGTTTCTTCAACGCCCAGACATTTTTGGGGACGGAGTAATCTCAGCCAAAAATGCCACGCTAAGGTTTACTTTCTTGCTAGCCCTCGCCTCTGGCAAAAGGAGGAGCGAAATACACGCCCTGGACAGAACGGTAAGCAAAGAGAACGGGGAGTGGAAAAATGTCACCCTCGTCCCTGGGGCCGGCTTCATGGGCAAAACCCACATCATTACGCATGGGATGGGCACCTTTAGTCACATCAACTTACCATCCCTACCAGATGAGCAGACCACCGAGGACTTAGTCTCCCTGTGTTCCGTCAAAGCCTTACGTCGTTACCTAGAACTTTCAGAGGTATACAGGTCAGAAAATCAGAAAGCCCTTATTATCTCCTATATGCCCAAGTTCAATAAGGACCTCTCTAAGCAATCTATTTCCAACTACATAAAAGGGGTCATTATGACAGCGTATGACGAAGCACAGTCAGACACAGTTGTGCAGTCAGAGTTAAAAATAAAAGCCCATCAAGTCAGACAGGTGGCAAATTCGCTTAGAGCGTTACGTAATGTGTCGTTGTCAGATATACTTAAAACAGGTTGCTGGGCGTCTCCCAATTCCTTCGTTAAGTATTATCTCAAAGACTTCTCTCAAGATGAACTATCAGGCCTCTATTCTCCGGGCCCATTCATTGCTGCGGAGACGACGCTTACTTACTAATTGTCATTCTGTTACAGATCGCCCACTCCCAGACCCAAAGGCAAGGGCAAACAAAAGGGAGGCTATGTCAAGAACCGTGCGACCAACCATTTCAAACCCAAGAAATAGTCGGTGCACTACCCAACAGGACATATCCCTAGTTCAATTCTGTCGACTTTACGTCGTCGGCTACTGTATTGACCGGCGGACTGTTTTTTGAACTCTAATTTTTAGAGTTATCCGAGATTCGGTTCAGTTTTCATACGGTCACTGTGACCCACACCCGGATCTCAGCAACTTCAGAGTGTTCTTTAACTCAAAGAAAGAGGGGGGGGATGCGCAGTTCTCCCCGTCCCAGCGTTCCCGCAGTCCCGGGCCGTACTGAGAGCCCAGAGGCCATCAAGGGTCTGTGTCACAGTGACCATGTGACCAAGGCCCATAGTACCATTATGGGCTTAGATGTAAAATCAACAGTATTTAGTGAATTTTATCACTAGGATTGTTTCCAATCCAAGTTTCTGAGTGTTCTAAAGCTTCTAGTCATTTAATTTCTCGAAATTGCCAGTCAATTTCACAAAAATTTTAAGTTTTAAGTGGTAATGTTTTAGGGCAGCTCTAACATTTACCCAAGTTCTTAGAACTTAAGCATGCTTTTGTAAGACACAGGCACTTGTAATTATACTGTGTCAAGTTTTATTTTTCATGGTAGCCTGTACTAGGTTACGATCCTTTTGTTAAGAAAGAGAAAACAATAAATCAGTATTATTGTTACCTTCTTCTCAGAGCTTAGAGTATCCCAGGTCGGGATCCATCCGGTGGGAGGTAGGAGGGGGATGGTAAAGGATACTCAGTCAGTCTGCATAAAGTTTATTCAGACTTTTATGACACCGTTACAAAAAAAAAGAAGAAAAAATTACCATTGTGGCCAGATCCCTTCATGGGCTAGGAGGGTTACCCTCCTCGACCCTATCAGGGTTTTTTGGAAATCAAATAAAGCAAGCTTTCTTAGATTTGGGATTTTATTTAACTTCAATTCTATCCCATCTAATGAATTTTATTTCGCAAACTCTTTCGAGTATTGCAATTCGCGACCTTTTTCGCGCAACTTCTCTAGAATGGCAGGCTCCCCTGCTCCGGACTTTAGTCCCATCTAAAAGTGGAGATAAGCAAATTCTAAGCTTTTGCGAAGTAAAACTAACGTTTTATTTCGTAAAACGAGCTTTTACGAGTAAAAGCGCAATTCGCGTTCTCCACTTTTAGCCTATCTTCCCTCCCATCCAGCCCCTACAAGCCTGGGTGAGTTGACGCCACCTATTTTTGGGCTTAAAGGGAATGATTGACAGCTTCAGTGACGTAGCACTTTGTGTTATCTGCATTCTCATTGGCTGGCTGGATGAAAGGCGGGATAGGGTTCATTCTATTTGCGTGAAAAAGTTTCTATTCTATTGTGTGGTAAATCTAACCAAAGGGAAACCCATCTAAAAGTGGAGAACGCGAATTGCGCTTTTACTCGTAAAAGCTCGTTTAACGAAATAAAATGTTAGTTTAATTTTGAAATAATTCGAGATATATTACAAAGTACTACAATACTAACCAAATAAAATGGCCAAAAATTTACATCATATGAATTTCCGAAAAGGCAAAAATATATATTGAGCAGTCTGAACAGATGTCAGTTGACTTCGAGTGTTCCGGTTTGATTGAATTTTACTAACAATGGCTGATGACTGAATGTCCATGCCAATGTTATTAAAAGACTGATGGGAGTAATTAGTGATAATTCACCGAAAGATTTTCGAGTGAAGTGCGACCATAAAACATGTATTCATTTCTTTCTGGTGAAAGCTTTCTTTGAGGTATATGAAAAAATAAATGTTACTTATTTGCATTGTTTGATAGAACTCGGCTGATATAAAAATAATACTCACATGCTAGGATTTTATGTAATAATTAACTCCCGAAAAATTTCGAAACTTACTGCCGTGTGTTTAACCGGAAAAGGAAATATTTATTGCGCATGTGCAGACTTGTGGAATACGGACCGTTTTCAAATATAATTTGGAATGATATAGAGATGTGCAATTTATTTTCATAATTATTTTTAATAAAATGTTTTGGATGATAATGTTAATAATTTTTTTAACATTTACATTTATAACATGTCTCCTGTTACATATTATATCTAAAATTTAGTTGAACAAACTACTCCACTTAAATTATATAATAATTGTAAAATTATATAAAATCTTTCAATATTCCAATCGAAATTATTCTAACACATTTCAAATGAGTTAATATCATCTTGAACTATTAAATTTCTTTTTCAGTTTTGTTTACATTACTTGTTTAAAAATATGCGACATTTCAGAGTACTGATTAGGAAATTTATGAATTTGTCAAGTATGGAAGCCATTTATGGAAATCATTTGTTTTTCTAAGATTAATGTGAGCAAAAGTCTTTATAGAAAATATGTCTGGCAGAGCAATTTTAGATAAGCATGTATGAATGCGTGAAGTGGGGGTAGACAGCAAGTCTTAAAAACTTCAAGACATAGACTTTATATATATATAAATATATATATATTATATATATATATATATATATATATATATATAATATATATATATATATATATATATATATATGTATACCGTAAACAATTGAAAACGGTTCTTCTTTTCATAGTGCGCTCTGGAATATGTGGAGCACTCATTCACAACACATGGCTTAATTACTTATATATTTGCACATTAAAGTTTTCATTTCAAAAGTGCTTATATATATATATATATATATATATATATATATATATAATACAAAAAAAATCTCAGTTTTGTATTTTTCACGTATATAAAAGACCGGAAAAACTAACAACCGGCCTATTTTAAGCAATTTCGATATGTCATTTTTTTAAATCATGTTTTTCATTGCGTCAGAATTAAAATATTCGTATAATTATTGATAAAACAAGCAAGAATTATGCATCTTTGCATTAAAGAGCTAGTTTTATGACCTTTTCTTCTGGATTTTGCGATGTGACCAAAATGGGACCTTTTTTGGACTTCGAATGTCCATATATGGTCTCATTTACGTCGCGACCAAAGTGGGACCTTTTTTGGACCTCGAATGTCCATATATGGTCTCAATTACGTTGCGACCAAAGTGGGACCTTTTTGGGATTTTGTAAATGTCCAGATTTGGTCTGTATCACGGCGCGACCATATTGGGACCTTATTCAGACCATATTTTACGTCTTTTGCCTGCTGGGTTTCTGTTTCTCCGAGTCTAATCAACGTCTTTGGTGCAAAGTTGAATAGACGTTGGAGAGTTGTCGAAAAATCGATCTGGCAACGTTTTTTATCCAACGTTAATGCAAGGCCGCAATGTTTAGTACTGACGAGTGACCATGGCAACGGTAGTTCGATTTGACTAGGCCGTAACTATGGAAATTTCACCGCTGTAACCTGGTAGTTCCGTATCTTTGTTTGCGCGTTCTTTTTCAGATTTAGCCATCGCTAAGCAATTAGTTATCCCAAACTTTTTAATTAATTAAAAAAAGAACATCTGTTATATTTCAAATTAAAGTTCTAGCTGCATTGGCTTCGGTGTTCTCTGTGTGTGTGTTGGTGTGATATGATCACACATCTGGCTTTTGTTCTAGCGTTTTTTTTCTTGCATGGTGAATGAAAAACGACGGCTTAAAATAGGTAATTATTAAACGAAGACTTAATTGTAAACAGGTTTAACACCTTAAAAAGGATAAAACAACATAGCGAAGTGGATGAAAATAAAAAGAGCCCACATCCCGTCACTCCACGTCTGCCTGCCCCCCGCCCCCCCCCCACACCCCCCCCACCCCCCCACCATCCCCCTCCTTTCTTGCTAACTTCTTTTGTTTTTGACGCGTATGGCACTAGGTATGAAGTGAAGTGACCCCCGAAGACATTGCAGTTGTTAGCGTACGTGTTCATTTACTTGTCAATAAAAATGGAAAAGCGTTGTGTGCGTGTGGAGTTCTAGTTTTAACTGGACAGTCTGTAGACAGTTGTATAGGCACGCCTGATAACTGAGTGACCCCTCCCCCCTTTCCCCCTCCCCCTTCCCCCCTCATCCCCTCTATAATCATGCAGATCATTGAAATTAAGTGACATTTTGTTTGAAGAAATAAGGTGTGATATGACAATGTATTGTGTAGCGGCCAAGTGTTTTCTGTCACCAAAACAAACATTCATTTGATGCGTTTTGTGTACAGGTTGACCCTCAGTTGTAACTACTTGAGTAACTGCCTCTCAATATCACTCAATTTTCTGAAGTATATCGCAATTAATCCTTATTTAAACCAGGAAGTTAACTGTATACTATTAATAAATGATAAAAATTTCAGTGTATAAAATAGACCATTATGAAGCCTTCGCCTAAATGTTAGTGACAAAAATAACATCAGCCAGCCAATTTCGTTGAAAAAGGGGGGAGGGAGTGATTTCCATTAAGTACTCAGCATTTCCCACGAGGGGTGTGGGGTGGGGAGGGTTAGTTATTTCCCAATTTCATTCGGCGTTTGGGTATTAATTCAAAATTAGTACTCCGAGTTTAAGGGTAGTTTTGAAAAGTCTTGGACACGGATAGTAGCGCTTTTACGTGAGTGCCCCATGAAACGCGAGTTTTTTATTTATTTTATTATTTTTTTTTGGGGGGAGGGGGAGGGTGGAGCAGACGGTAGGAGCAGCATGAGGCTATATTCCTTTGTAAATCAGATATGTTTGCATTAAATCGTAGCATTAGGTATTATTGTAATTTGCAGTGATAGGCCGCAGCCTTAAATGGCTTCCTCTTATCAACTTCTAATCATAGTCTTGGCCATGATGTTTACTAGATTTTGAATGAGGAGGTCGCCTACAAAAAAAAGAGAGAGAATGGGACAAAAAGATAAGAATGTTGGGAACGATCTAGTTCTGTCTTACATACATCGAAAATTTTCATCCTTTTGAAACTTGTCTGAAAGCCAATAAGTCAGCAAGTTTCGAGTCGTCAGATCAATTAGTTTTGTGTAGTCAGACTGACGAGTTTTGTGCAGTCAGGTTGACGAAAATTGTGTAGTCAGACTGACCAGTTTTGTGTAGTCAGATTGATGAATTTTGTGCATTCAGACTGACGAGTTTTGTGTAGTCAGACTGACGAGTTTTGTGTAATGAGATTGACGAATTTTGCGTAGTCAGATTGACGAGTTTTGTGTAGTCAGACGGACGAGATTTGTTTAGTCAGACTGACGAGTTTGGTGTAGTCAGATCGACGAGTTTTGTGTAGTCAGACTGACGAGTTATGTGTAGATAAACTGACGAGCTCTGTGTAGTCAGATCGACAAGTTTTGTGTAGTGAGATTGACGAATGTTGTGTAGTCAGACGGACGAGATTTGTTTAGTCAGACTGATGAGTTTTGTGTAGTCAGATCGACGAGTTTTGTGTAGTCAGACTGACGAGTTTTGTGTAGTGAGACTGACGAGGTTTTTGTAGTCAGATGGATGAGATTTGCGTAGTCAGACTGACGAGTTATGTGTATTTAAACTGACGAGTTTTGTGTAGTCAGACTGGCGAATTATGTGTATTTAAACTGACGAGTTTTGTGTGGTGAGATCAACGATTTTTATGTATACAGACTGACGATTTTTATGCAGTCAGGCTGACGAGTTCTGTGCAGTCAGATGAACAATGCTCAGACTGACGGTCTTTGGGTTACCGGATACACGCCTTTGTCAAACTCGTCATAAAACCGTCAGTTATGTTCTCACACCATTGCATGAGATCTTATTGTTACTGCCCATATGGCGAGTCTGAATCATTCGTCCGACATCTGTATAACATCTCTGCCCCGACGAGCATCAAACTATCGTTTTATTTTACGTTGGGATAACAGTTCTTTGTGGCATGGGATCTGGATTGATTTGATCACCTTGCACTGTAACAATAGGGCAAACCGTGGGGCTTCCGACATCCATGGGGCCACTAACAGGAGGAATCGTGGTTTTAGTTTGATTATTCTCTGAAGAACTTGAAGAAGTATTGCCTGTGGGGGGGGGGGGGGGGAAGGCGTACAACACTTCTTGGGTTTGCCATGGACCATTGAGAGCGTCCACCGCCCATGCGGATGGGTCTGGGCAGCGGGAGACAAACCTAGGCAGTTGGGTTGTCATGGAATTGGCAAACAGGTCTATGGAGGGTGGGTCCCATGGTGATTGACCCGTTACCCATCGGAAGGAGGTGCGTGCTAGGCACCATTCCGTGTGAATTACTTGTCCCTCCCTGGAGGCCAAATCTGCCAGTACATTGAGTTTTCTCGCTAAGTGATTGGCTGTTAGCGTGATGTGACATTGGCGGGCAAAATAAAGGATTTTGAACGCCAGTTTCGAAAGAGGGAGAGATCTGGTCCTGTTTAGGTAAGCTACTGCCGTGGAATTGTCCAAAAGAAACCGCACTGATTTGCCCTTGAGAAGGTGGTTCAGTTTGTTTAGGGCTATCCACACTACCCGTAATTCCAACCAGTTGATATGGTAGCCGTTTAGGGGGGGGGGCATATCCTTTTCGATACCTGACCCTGACAGTGTATACCCCAGCCCTTCTGGGACGAATCGGTCTAGAGTTCTATTTCTGGGGGTGGGGGTGAAAGGGGACACCCTCGGTCATCACTATGGGATCGCTCCACTATTGTAGGGGAATTTGCGTTTTCCTGGATATCTTTGTTTTGGCCCGGGGAAACCTCCCTTTTCTTAGAGCAAATTTGACTTGTCTTTGAAACGGTCTGTAGTGTCAGCGGCCTAAAGGGACCGTTTTTTCGGTTGCGACTAAGAGGCCCAACAGGGATTCCATTGCCTGTAAGCTCACGTTTTTGTCTGATGGGATGGCTCTTATTGCCTGGCAGATTTGTTGACGCTTCTCCTCGGTAGTAAAGGCTCTTGCATTTTCTAGATCCCATCTTTCCCCGAGAAATATAATGTCTTGTTTGGGGAGAGCTCTGATTTGGGTATATTGACCACGAGCCCCACCTGAATGGCTTTTCGAACTAGAGTTATAGTTTGAAGACGGGCCATTTCTTTGTCCTGATGGGCTAGTAACCAATCGTCTAGATATTGGAACACCAACATGCCTTCTAGACGGGCCCAAGACTTCAGAACTTTCATTACTTTCGAGAACATATACGGGGCCGTGGAGAGGCCGAAAGGGAGTGCCCGAAACCAAAAACGTTGTAGGCCTACTTGGAAGGCTACGAATTTTTTGGCTGAGTGATGTAACGGGATATGGAGGTACGCGTCGGACAGATCTATCGAAGTGCCCCACATCCCTGCCTGAAGACTATCTTTTATAATTTGGGCTGTGTCCATTTGAAATGTCGTGGTCATTAGAAATTCGTTGAGGGAGGAGAGGTCTATTACTAATCTGAACCCGCCCGATTTCTTGGGGGCCAGAAAGACCCTGCTGAAAAAGGCTGCTTGGACTTCGGGCATTTCCTCTATGGCCTCTTTTTCCTTTAGGGATATCAGCATTTCCTGAAGGGCTACCTCTTTGTCTGACCCTTTTGGGTAAGAGGTGACTAAGTTTTCTGGCGCCCGGGCAGTTAGGAGGATAGGGAATTTGTGACCTCTTTGATCCCGTTTGAATGGTAGGGAGTACCCGTTTTTGAGCCATCGGACTACTCGACGAGGGGCGCCCATTTCTGCCCCGGCTTTCCAGAACTTGCCTAGCCTTCCTCCTACGGGCCAGTAGGCGATGCAATATTGCAAATCTTTTGGATTTTCTGCACTTATTAAAGTATCGCCAGGAGACCAAGGAGTCTCTGGGCGGTACTTTGGTTGGCTGCTACCTGCTCTGCTGTGGCGATGGGCCCTCCTGTCGAATGTGTGGCTTGACTTGGGCTTCTTGGTCGGGGGCGGCTGCAATTGGAAGATGGGCTTTGCCTACTCCGAATTCTGGCGTTGGACTCTTTTGCCTTTGACTGGGCGCCGGAACGATGCACGGGGCATTCTGGACATTAGGGCAAAGTCTTGTGATAGGGAGCGGCTTTCTTGATTTACCCTCTCGATTTCGGCGGGAGGAAATAATTCTTTTTCACCCAGGGTGGGGGCATGGCACAGTTCTCTTAACCCTTTCACGCTTGACCAGCAGTGCTGCAAGAACGCATCCCGTATGAGAAAGACCAGGGACGTCAGCAGATAAGTAGACAGCTTGACAACGTCCCTGGTCGCAAGAGCCAGACATTCCAATAGTTTGGACGTGACCGGATCATTGAGGCGTAGATCCTCCCAACGCGTTTTCAACGCTTTCAAAGTATGGTAATGAAAGGACATTACGTTGAGGATATGCCGTGAGGATGCCTCAATGGTCTTGGCATCTTTCTCCACTAGTTGAATATCTGAATCGTTGCGAACCGAGGGCATCCAAACTGTGCACTTCGATGGTTGCTCAAATGGCTCTGACGGTATTTGATCATCCGATGGTCGATACGGGCCCGGTCTTACAGCACAATGACGCGAGGCATGAAAACGGGATAAGGTACGGCCCTCGGCATTGTCCATCTTTTTGAACTCTCTCGTTCGCACTGCTATGGCATTAGCAATGCCTTCGCTGCTAGATAGAGCGATGAACGGGTCTTGGTGTAACGGAGCTGTTTGAGAGGTCATCCGGATGGGAGAATCCTCTTTATCGGCCGTTGGGGAGCTGGCGGTAACTCTGGCACGTCTTCTGGAGCCATTGTGGATGCGGTGATAGATGGAGTGGCATTTTCGCTCCGAGGAGTGAAATCCGGTGGTGAGGGGGTCCTGATTGGGCGTTTCCCTGCTGCTGCCGGATCCTTCCAAAGCTTCTGGCTACTACGAGGGGATCTGATATAGTCCGTCTCCCTAAGGGGAAGGCGGAATTGAGAAAAAGGGGGTGTGTCCCCTGTTTCCGCACCCGACTCTTCACATTCTGACTCTTGACCCTCTGACTCCTGCTCGAGTTCCCGTCCGTGATCTGTGTCTGCTGAGAGTGACGGGAAGTCACCCGAAGGAGTATAAATCTCTTGTTCTCGATTGAGTGGAATAGAAGACAGTTAGGATGTCACTGAATGAACCAACTCTTCTTCCTCCTCCTCACCAATTAGGCCTGATCCTCGCCCTGATGGGGGGAGCACCGAGGATTCAGCGTCAATGATGACCTCTACTGCAGGTAGTTGCCTGCTGGAGCCTAAGCGAGAAGGGGATTGAGTGGTGGGTGACCGAGTGTCTGGTGGTGGCCGAGAAACTGTGGCGGAAGGCTTATGTTTACGGCGGGATTCCATGCCTTGTCGCTCGACTTGTTGTTGGAGTTCCTGCAGTTGTTTTTGCAATTGGCTTTACATCGACAAAAAGGCCGAAAACTCCCCAGGTAGTCGTGGGACCGATGGGGGGAAGACACTTCCGATTGTGACGGGATGCCTAATTGACCGGTCAACGCCGAGAAACTTGAGCCAGAGGCCGTATGCGTAACTGTCACTGGTTCTACAGTAGCGTCTGCCTTTGATGCCGTTTCAGTTTTATCCGTATCTGAGGGTGTAATAGCCCAAGCCCTCCTGAGGGTTTCTAATTCCTTGCCTTCTGGAATATCCAGGTCGGCCACCGTTTCAGCATATGCTTTACGTTTGCGGGATTTCTTGCTTTTCCTATCCACCGCAAACGCATCTGACTCCGAACCCGTATCCATTTTAACAGGTGAAGAAACTTGTTCCAAAATCACCGCGCTAGCTTTACGCATCGTTACTTGTCCGAAATCTGATGTAACAAACGGGGATAGTGACAAAGCTTTGCGTCTGTCCCTTCTACGATCATTGCGTATCCTGTTTCTGAGAATGAGTTTCCACTGTTTCGGTGACAAACGATGGCACTCGGAGCAAGTATTCCACTCGTCGCAAAGGGGTACACTGTTCTTCCGTTTGCAACGGTTACAGATAGAGTGAGGGTTGGAGGCTGACGGTGGGTGTGTGCACTGCAGAAGTATCGGTTGACCTCGCAGGCTGGCTTCTGTCATATCTGAAATGCAAGCAGAAACAAGACAGGTAAGTTATCTATTGATGTCACATTACACTAGACAGATAAAATTAACTAGCGCAAAGTGAGTGCCATGCCAGCCGTAGGAGTGTTTCAGCAAATGGTACCAGTAGGTACTCTGGTCAAATAGGCGATAAAATGATGCTCATAGGTCTCTTTAGGACCTTACTTCGGTGGGTCCATTTTCGGGTTGTAGGAAAGGATCCCATAAATGGGATCTGCCCATGGGACCGAAAACGGGATCTCCCTCCGGGATCCCAAACGGTACCACCTAGCCCATCTGTGGGCCTCCTCCGACTGATCCCAAAAATGGGATTCGGGCCTGGCCCCAGGCAGAAGAGAGGCCACAAATGGGCTACTTGGTGCCAAAAATTGGCACATATCGTAGTCCCATAAATGGACTTTGAGCAGAAATTTCACCAAAAAATAGCTCGAAACGCCTATGATCATTATTTCGCCTGAACCAGGACAAGTAGAGTCTGGAGCAAACCTGACAAAACTAGAAGGTTCCGTCGGAGTGTCTAATACAGCAAACTGGCCATTCACGTAATGGTACCGTAAGCTGTGGCTGACTAGGAATCAAAGCAGGCGCAGTGGGCTGCAAGGATTCAACCAACTCCAAGGCGGTGTGTGCATAAACTAGAACAAGATTTCGGTCCTGTAGCTTCCGTGTGGAGAAGACAGGCACACTTCCCGGTACTAAAATGTGTTTCCGCTGCGTGTAAACTCAACAACTACCAGACCGAAGGAAAACAGTCCCGAAAAATTGCTTCAATCCTGATAAAATTATCCACACGATTCACGAATCACACAGTAATCCAAGAAACGTGATAAAAGTAGATTTAAAGCAAAATCGCACCTTGCCCAGTTCCCTTTTTTAGAAAAAAAGCGGAGCACACAGAAAGGCGTGTGTTGACAACACCACGCTTGAAGGGAATGATTGATGTCTTCGAATGACGTAATTCTTATCATTCTCGCATGCTGATTGGCTTGAGATGGAGAAGAGACAGGATGGAGAGTAAAGGGTCCATTCTATTCACAAGAAAAATTTTCATTTCTATCTGCGTGGTATTATTAACCAGAAGGGAACCCATCTAAAGCGGAGATAAGCAAATTTAAAGCTTTTACGAAGTAAAACGCTGCTTTCCCTTGACGTTTAGGCAATGGTTAGGGGGACCAACTTGGACTTGCATCAACAAACCACTGACATTGAACCAACTTTGGGTCGTTCCGTTTATAAAACGTCTGTACAACAATCCTGTCCAAACGTCTTTACAACGTCTATTCCCCGAACTTTTACCCAATGCCGGGGAATCAAATTTTCCAACATCTTTACAACGCCACATTTTTACTGTCTCCAGATGTTTCTGTTTATTTTTTTTCGAAGAATTTCTGAACAGATTTAGTTTTCCGAGTCGAAGTAAGACAAATAATTTTTTAAATTTAGTCATGCTGATAAAGTTAGAAAATGTGTGTTTTTATCACGTTACAGATTGTGTTGTGGAAATCACTGATAAGTGTGTATTTCAGGTTAGAGTTTAGCAATGGTCATGATGTGTTTTTGTTGTGGTGTTCCGGTATAATAGGTGCGTTTCATATGGTACACAGATAATCAGGTGCCTTTCATGTGGAACACAGGTAATCAGCTAGGTGCGTTTCATATTGTACACAGGAAGTAGGGGTGCGTTTCACTTGGACACAGATAATCAGGTGCCTTTCATGTGGAACACAGGAATCAGCTAGATGCGTTTCATACTGTACACAGGTAATCAGGGTGTGTTTAATGTGTATATTTATATATATATATATATATATATATATATATATATATATCTGTGTGTGTGTGTGTGTGTGTGTGTGTGTGTGTGTGTGTGTGTGTGTGTGTGTGTGTGTGTGTGTGTGTGTGTGTGTGTGTGTGTTACAGTGAATCTGTAAAACCAGCGAATCTATAGATTCGCTGGTTTTTCATCTTTAAAATTATACAGATTCGCTGAAATTGCCTGATCGGCCATCTTTGCCGACATGATCACTTGTTTTTGGTAATATTTGAAATTTAATTGCTTTTGTGTGATTTTGTTACTCCAGATGTATTTCACACCTTTTTCTTGGTTTGTGTGAAGGGAATATATTAAAATCGGGTTTCATTCTCTTGTTTCCATTGCTATTAACTCATTTCATGTAGTTGAGGTTATTTTGATCATTTGATGAAAGTGCTGCAATTTATATGCTATCACACCGGAATAAAGTGTCTATTCGTTGAAATCCTTGCCCTATCAGTTTCTGTTAAATTAAACTATTAGTATGCGGAGCATCGAAAATTAACACTGATTGGATAAGCGTACCGTAATTCAATTGCAATCTATATCACCGGTGGTGTAGAGATTTTTGTGTTGCACTCACGGAAAAATAATTGCAATTTGGCTAATGGTAATGTGAATGATACTCAGAAGGGGAGTTATGATTGCAATTTATTTAGAAACAATAGTATTAAGATTTGCTGTGATCACTTTTATGAAAGACGATAACACAAAGAGAGAAACTTAATTTAAGCCTTTGTGAATATTGATAGCAAATATATTTGAACGCTTTCCAGTATTGTTTTTCATTTGAGACTAGAAAGTCACATTTCAACAGTGCATTTTAAAGCTAGTTAAATAAAAATATATGTAATTTTAAAAGTTCCGATTGCAATATATCCTATTCCCAGAAAACAAGAAAATTAATTTAAGCCTTTGTGAATATTGATAGCAGTACTTTCGAACGCTTTCCAATATTGTATTTCATTTGAGACTAGAAATTCGCATTTCAACTGCATTTTAAAGCTAGTTAAATAAAAATATGTGTACTTTTAAAATTTCTGATTGCAATACTGTATATGAACCCCCCCCCCCCCCAAAAAAAAAAAAAAAAAAAAAAAAAAAAGGTGTGTAAATCACCTCTGGAGTAAAGAAGTCACATAAAAGCAATTAAATTTCAAATACCACCCAACACAAGTAATTCTGTCAGTAAAGATGACTGATCAGGCAATTTCAGCGAATCTGTATAATTTTAAAGGAGAAAGACCAGCGAATCTGTAAAACCAGCGAATCTATAGATTCGCTGAAAATTTCAGCGAATCTGCAGATTCGCTAAGTGAGTCAGCGAATCTACATATTCGCTGAAATTTTCAGCGAATCTATAGATTCGCTGGTTTTACAGATTCGCTGTAACATATATATATATATATATATATATATATATATATATATATATATATATATATATATATATATATATATATATATATATATATATATATATATATATACATATATACAAATATATACATATAAATATCTGTGTGTGTGTCTGTGTGTGTGTCTGTGTCTGTGTGTGTAACTTGGCAATAGCCAAGTCAGGTTACAGCATTTTTCATGCCACAGCTACTTCATATTATTCGCCATATTTTCAGTCAGTTTTTTTCCTAAAAAGTTTCCCATTCTTTGAAACTTTTTTTACCATCCTAAAGAAAACACCGTTAAATGACTCAAAGTTTATTTATCTCCGAACAGTTGAAAAATTTACCGTACTTTTTTTCTAGCTTGAGATGATGAAAAACACCGCACAGTTAAAATTTATTATAGAACTCTGGTCAATGTCTGAAATTACTTAACAGTTTCAAGTTTTCTTAGTCTCTATACTTTACCCACTTCTAAGCAAAATTAATCGAAATTGACATAAATGTCCGGTGTAAGATAAAAATGAAACAGTACCTGCTCCTTGTTGCTAAGCCACAATAAGTATTTTAATTAGTTCTATTATTATACAGTATTGACAAAGAAATCCAATTGATTACATACACTCTTTGTAAAATTGCCGGAACTTTGAAGAAAAGCAAAACCAATAACCGAAAGCATTTATTATATATCGTTGTATTATATCGTTGCTGTAAAACAGCTGACCTCTGAATAGTCTATCTGTTACGTATAAAGACAGAGTGGATGAATATTTTTAAAAAGTAGTTCCTCTCTTTTATGCGTGGTATTTCGTGGAATGCTCAGTTGCACACAACAGATCGAACCGCCGAAGAGCTTAGCTGTTGAACAAGAACGATTTTTATGTATGGCATTCATTTGCCCGTCAATCGCCCATACAGGCGGCTGTGGTGCTATGTGTAGGAATATTCAACTGTATAAAGTACACCAAATATACTCAGTTGACCTAGATTCCTTGGGGAATTCCTGACCTACTTTAGTACGTGCATTTATTGGTTGACACCGACGAGATTCTCGTGAAGCACGGGACTGTTATATATATATATATATATATATATATATATATATATATATATATATATATATATATATATATATATATTATATATATATATATATATGTGTGTGTGTGTGTGTGTGTATGTATGTATATATCAAAGGAAATACGTTTATACTGGCTATATTGGGAAATACCCCCCCCCCCCACTCCCCAGCACGATTCGTCTGGAAACCTTTGTAACTTTGTCTATCTTTGACAGAGTTCACATGAAAAAGTCTGTCAATAATAAACAAAAAAAATTATACCAAAACGTAAGTGCACCTATGCCTATTAAATTATTATCAAGAAAACATTGCTTAAATTAGTTATAATATAACGTGAAAATAAAATCAAGCAAACGTTTTAAACGTGTAAACATATAATGGTAATAGAAGGCACGCCTTGGATGCCTGATCCTTTTTGACGTCACGTCCGGTCTTCTCTGACGTCATATCCAGTCCCCTCTGACGTCACATCCGGTCCTCTCTGATGACGCCATACATCATGCCCTGTCTTCTCTGACGTCACGTCAGGTCCTCTATGTCGCCATGTCCAGTATTCTCTCACGTCATGTCCGGACCCTTCTGACGTGATTCTTCTGATCTTGCTCCACCGCGGATGAGCTTAGGATTTGTTTAAGTAAATCAAAGCCTAATCCTTTCATGTTCTTTCACACTGTGGCTCAAACGCTGGCTGAACTCGTTCTGAAGGGCTTAAACTCGCGCCTTTCCACGGAGCATTCATACTCATACTATGGTAGGTGGGGAGGCGAGGGGGGAAGGGGGGAAGGAGGGCGGGGGAGGGAGTAAAGATAAGGTTTTCTTACATTTTGTCTCTGAATTCAGCTAAATTTCTAAATAAGAATTCGAGGGAGAGGGTGGGGGTGGGTAGGGGGCGTTAGTAACCCAGCCTCTTTCCCGTATCCTAGTAACTTATCTTAGTATATGGTTGGATGATTTGAAGACAATTATGAGGATTGCGAAAAAGCCCAGTAGCGTATCCGGGGGGTGGGGTGTAGGCAGGGAAGGGGTTGAGTAGGGAGACTCGCAACGCTTGCCGAACCCTATCTACCTAAAATGTGTGTGGCTAAAATAAATTGCATTAGCTTGGAATTTTTTCTGAAATCCTAAAATTCTGAACTCCCCCCCCCCCACCCCTCCACCCAGCTGTCCCCGTGCCATTCTCAACTCCCTATCCTCCCACCTCCCCCCCCCCCCCCTCACATTCCCCACACTCCACCAGCTCCGACTAATAATAATCAAAGGTAAATTTCCGTCGTTGTTTAGTCGCAGTTCCTAATTATAATATCCTAATGCTTCTGACGGATCAGTCTTCTGGATTGGATTAACAAGGGGGCACAGATTGTCTTAAGATGGATCCGGATTAAGCGGTGTCTTTAAGACGTGTCCAGTCTTTGTGGATAGTAGGACGACTCAGCCAGTGCTGCCAGCTCAAAGTCGCTCAGACCTCTCGCGATGAACCACAGCTGAAATGACAACAAATTTCAAAGTTTAAAACTCCTATATATATATATATATATATATATATATATATATATATATATATATATATATATATATATATATATATATATATATAGGGATTAAGCAGCAACTCAACTTGTTGGCATGCATAAGTATTGGATTTCGATTATCGCGGGAGTTTTAAGGTACATGATGAACTTATTAAACCAAAGTGCTGTATGATCTTGCCCATGTGAAAGATCAGTTTTGGGATACTGGGGAGGGGGGGGGGGGGGCTAACCCACAACATCGCAAAACACGCTGGGGCTATAGAGTGCCGGGTTGCTATGGTGACGCTCCACTAAGAGCTGACGTACCTCGTCCATCATGCCGACGTAATATTCTTCCTGTGCGTTAGACGATCCGCCGAATAACGGCGGACTTTGCCGACCAATCGATAATTTATTTCCTGTCGGGTCAAGTCGGATTCCTGTCTCTATGTCAGCAAAACAACACAAACACAAAAACACAGTCTCATTTTATAATTACAATGATAACGCCAAAAATAGAAATACCAACTATAATAATACCAATTAATATTAATTATAAAAATGAAAATTATAATAATAATAATAATAAAACTAATAAAAGTAATAATATATTTTTTTACTTGGGCATGCTACTGGTATTCAGAAAATGCAAACTACCTAGAAGGATTGCCCTACAGCAAAACCTACAACTGGGTCTGAAAATTTTTTGTTCGGTTTCCGAAACAGGTATAGGTGTCCGAACTATCCAATTTTTTGTTGTACAGAAACCAAATTAAAAAGGGGCCGAAATATTTTGTCCAAATCCCGGCAAAATTACGCAAGTTTAACCTGAGTGATTTTACTGTAAGTTTTCCCGGGAACAGGTTTTACTGTAAGTTTATCCTAAGACAGGTTTTATTGTACGTGTTTACGGAGACAGGTTTTACTGTAAGTTTACGTCATCAGGCTATGCATTTACATGGTCTTTTTATGCAATTTTTACAATTTACCTACATAATAAAAAAAAAAGATTGACCGTAAAATGAGAAATGTATCTACTTCTGAAACGGTCTATGGAGTACTGGCACGGTCTATGGAGTACTGGTATTTTTATATATACCTGTCGTGGCAATATTTGTGTCTATGACGTCATAATCGTTCTCTCCCGTGACGTCACCGATGCTAATTGACAGCTGCAGTGACTCCGTTAAGTCGTCAGGCACGATCCTCGCTGCGAAATACTTCCATTCGTTGATTGGTGCCTGAAAAAAATGCCACTTAGCAGATATTGACTTAGTCAGAAAATGGTTACCTCCAGGTCAACATTTGATCAGCAGATCAATAGTATCTTCATGTTGACTTGAAGAAAAAAAAATCAACATATGCTTTATTACGTGATTTAAATGCAACAATTACTCCTTCCTGAGAAGGGCGGGGGGGAGGGGGACACGGGGGTGCTGTTCCCGTTTTTTTTTTTTTTTGTTTTTTTTTTTTTTTTTCTAGAAGATTTACGGTCGTTTGAAAGTCCAGCTGGAAAAGCATTGAAGTATTTGATTTGGTTTGGGGTAATCCACGAAGTACTTAAGCTATGCATAGTTTTTAGATTTTTTTAACATCACGCCTCTGCAAAATGCGTGACGTATAACCGTAAGATTTGGTCATAGAAAGTGTTAGAGCCCTCCCACCCTTTCCTCTACCTCGCCGCCCCCCCTACTGCCCTCCTCCCCCCCCCCCCCCACCTCCCGGGCGAGAGGAAGTAAGGGTGGATGTTTATGTGGGAAGGGGTGTTGTCGGACCCACTGCTGTGCCCGTGTGCTGTGCATTAGACCCCTTCCATCCCTGCCTCTCCCTGCCCTCCATGCCCCCCCCCCCACCCCCGCCACCATCGTGACGAGGGGAGGAGGTAGGAGGGAGGATGTGCCGGGGTGGGTGTGGTCAGTCCCACTGCTGCAAGCACCATGACTGTGCCACTGTACTGTGTGTTGGACTCCTTCCTTCCCCGCCCCTCCACGCGCCTCCCTCCCTCCCCCATAGTGGCTAAGGGGGGAGTTGGGAGGGAGAATGTGTGTGTGTGAGAGGGGGTGTTGTCAGACCCTGTGCGCCCTCCCCCCCCCCACGCCCCTCCCCCTGGTGAGTGGAGGAGGCGGGAGAGATGCTATGTATGTGAGAGAGGGTATCGCCACACCCACTGTTGCACGCACCATGACTGTGCCTGTATACTGCTGCCCTTTGATCTTGACCCCGGCGCTGACCCTCCGGTGAGTGCTGTTGACATACGTCGTGTAGACGTCTAACGACGCCTGACCACGTGGTCCATTGCTCACCATTGTCATTGGTTCATCTACAAAGCGGAAGTGAAAATATATTTTAAAAATGTAGAGATTTCTGTGTCATATTAAAAAGCAACGTTGCTTAATGGTATATTTTTAATTTGAGCTTTTCATATCAGCTTTTCAGAAGGCATTTCTTGTTAAATTCGTCAACTTAATGCTGTACATGGGACGGGTGGGGACAAGAGTGGATGGGGGAGGGGGTGTTGCAATGTTTCAATATATTTTTTGGCCATAAACTGATCATCTTTACTCATTCCTCCCCCCCCCCCCTCACTCCCATAACCTTCTACATGCTGAAAATTTACCTATGTGTAAGATAAATCATTGAATAAAATCATAAAAAATATGATTGCTACATTGCAGGAGATGTATTCTTCAATAAAACGTAAAACCAAAATGGTTGTCAAATTGAGTCACGCGTAGTCAAATTTGTTCTCTACTTGAACCAGTTCTCATCTTACTCAAAATGGCCGTGAACTTGAACCAGAAGAAGATGGTGAAGTTTGGCGTGATGTAGTAATTTGGTGACGGTCCGATCTGCCCCAAAAGCAGGTTCATGAAAGCGCGCACCTGCAAGGCGTGACGTCATCACAGTTATTCACATTCTTTGTAGAAACATTCTTTAAATGTATCTTCTCTCGTTCTCTCTCTCTCTCTCTCTCTCTCTCTCTCTCTCTCTCTCTCTCTCTCTCTCTCTCTCTCTCTTATATATATATATATATATATATAAATATGTATATATATATATATATATATATATATATATATATATATATATATATATATATATATATATATATATATATATATATATATAATATATATCAGTGTGTGTGTGTGTTTGTATAAAAAATGTTGTTATTACTGTGCTACTACTACTTATTATTATTATTATTGTTGTTATTATTGTTATTATTATTATTATTATTAACATCATTAGGATATACTTTATCCAAATTCTTTAAGTTGGCCTTTAAACCTTAACCCTAACTAAAACTTTTTATACCGAAATAAAATAAAAAAACAAACAAATAAACAAACAAACAAAGTAGAGTTGTTTCATTTCCACCATGTCTGCTATTTCCCATTTGCAGGCCATGTTTGCAATGGATATGCTTTGCTAGATATTCCGGCAGCTTATTTCCCGTTTTTTCCTCTTTTTATTTTATTTTTTGTTTGTTTGTTTGTTTTTTTTTTTTGTTTTTTGTTTTTTGTTTTTTTTTTTTCGTCTGGGATGGTTTGAAAAACCTCTTCCTAGGCCATTTAGCACACAGATAGAGGATGATGATACGTCGTGAACCTCGCACTTTTTTACGTTGACCTTCAAGGTCAATGTCACATTGAGGCCAAAGTATATTTTGCCTCAAAATGGTTCCAGAAAACTTCTCCTAGAAGTTGTGACATAGGAGGGCAGCAGTTGGCGCAGTATACAAGGTAACGATTTCTCGTAAAATCCACGGTTTTTTTTTTTACCTTGACTTCAAGGGTACGCTCAAACTGCGGTCAAAATAGTTCTAAAACCCTTATTTATCACGATATATAGCTACCAAATGGCGCTCAACATCTTGTTGACCGTTTCAGTAACCAGTGACAGGAGTGACCAAGCGATTTGAATCTGGACATTCAGGGTCGAGTTCACAGGCTATGTGACCTTTGTATGTTGAAAGGCGTTAGAGAAAATAAATGACCATTATCTAGAAAACGTGAGAGATTTCGAGCTTATTTTCAACCCTTTCGGCATAAAAGACGTTGCATAAGAGCTACCTCGTGACCTTGACTTTCTAGGTTATGGTCAATATCAGAAACAGGAAGTTCACAATGATCTTGAAAACAGCTAGAGAAAGAGAGAGAGAGAGAGAGAGAGAGAGAGAGAGAGAGAGAGAGAGAGAGAGAGAGAGAGAGAGAGAGAGAGAGAGAGAGGGAGGGAGAGAGAGAAAGAGAGGTACCTCAGTGACCTTGACTTCACTTTTGGGAAAGGTAAAAACCGGAAGCGAGAAAACTGTTGATGGTAGACCCGTTCTGAGGCCATTTTGGAATTTTTGATCCAAAAACAGGTCACCAAAGAGATACCTCGGTGACAGTGACGTGTGAAACATGTATCTAGTGGAATTCGGTCTAGTTCTTTTTTTTTATTAAATACTTACTTCAATGTAGTTAGATCCATTAAAGACAGCCGACCAGTTCTTTGCCTGATCCACACCGCTGTAGGCCATGGAGACGTCCTCTCCGTGCCTCCCCGCGAAGCTCAGATCCAGGGTGTTACAGTCCAGGGGGTAGTGTTGCTATCGTTGCTGTAACAGCGAGAGGTGGATGGGGGGGGGGGGGGAGGTGGGTACGGGTTTTAAGATAATTAATTTTTGTATTTATTTTTGGTAATTAATCATTCATAATGTGGTGAATCAATTGTATCAACAGTTGAAGTAAACTTTTTTTAAGTCTGAAGAAAATAAAGATTAGAAAAGCACATATTTATGCTGTGACAAAAACACACACACATACACAGGTACACATAATTTTCTATGCACACTCACCCTGTAGCATCTGTACCCAGAATGCATTGCAAGCATCGGTCCTGACAGTAGCAGAGCATGGACACGTTCTTAACGTCATCATCCTCGCCTAGGACGTCCATGCGACAGAAGCGGCCTAAGGCCATGACGTCCTCGGCTTCGTCCCCTGTGTAGCAGTACCGTTCCGCCTCCGCAGGCCCGCTTGACGAAAACGCACCTGTATGGCGGTGGGGGGTGAGGACGGGGTACGGGGTAAGACATATAATTACATCTGTATTATCTTGAATTCTGTTTTTGTGAGACTGACCCTTAATTGACAACCATTTGAAAGGTATGTAAGCAACACTTCCAGACTTTTTGATCCACTCCCTCCCCCCTCTTCTCCCACCCTTCATCTCCTCCTCCTCCCCCCGCACTCTTCATTTCCATACATATAATTTCCAAAGTCATCAGTTCGTCATAACATTACCACATGCCCTTTTCTAACACCCAAGTCTATCCACTAATTTCGGGGTCCCTAAATCTCATACAATCCTTTTATCAATTCAACACCAACACATTTGTCCTTGACCTTTAACTCAAATAACTAAGAGACCAATAAATAAATAAATAAATAAAATAATAATACGTGCCTGAAATTGCGTCCATAGTGAATGCAGCGCTCACGGCGCACAGACCGTCACATTCCTCCAGTGTGACGTCAGGGTACGTGTCTGTCGTGTTGGAACTGACGCTGAGGAGTTCCTCTATGGGGGCAAAGACGCCTGAGCCCAGGTCGTCCGTCACCACGGTCTGTGCCATGCTCCAGCATCGCTTTGTCTGGCCTGGGATATATATATATATATATATATATATATATATATATATATATATATATATATATATATATATATATTATATATATATATATATATATATATATATATATATATATATATATATATATATATATATATATATATATATATATATATATATATATATATATATATATATATATATATATATATATATATATATAATGCAAAAGAAATGCAGTGCAAACCCCGTAAAACGACCACCAATGGGACCACAGTATATATTTTGCGGGCCTGTTTATTGTTTATTGAGAGCATTGTGATAACAGAAGGTATCTTTAGCAGGGCAATAAATGGTCCGTTCTTTTTTTTTTTTTTTAATGTGGAACCCGTTAGCGGGGTGGGGGCTATTTTTTGGTTTGCTCAGTGATTCTAAACTATGCTTTAAAATTGTCGCTATAGTCAACACAAAAGTGAAATAAATAAATAAAATATAAGACAAAAAAAAAGAAAAAGAAAAAGATATATAAAAAAAATACAAAAACCAACATACACACACCCAATACACACCCATACACACAATAAAAAAAGTTAAAGAAACAATAAAATAATAAAAACTCCAAATACAGGAGAAAGAAGAAATAGAGAGAAAAAAAGAACATATCATTGTAACACTGAGAGGATCAGCGTTTCTCGTTAACGCACGTAAAGATAAGGTTATGGCGTAAGACGCGTCGTGATGGTTCGTCACGTGACGCATTACGGTGTGACGTCATACTGCGCTTTGGAAGATACATTCCTTGAAAGCGCATAACTAAATATTAATAAACTCACAATGGGGAAAAATACAATGGTCAAAATACAAAATTACACAAAGGAACGTATCTTACGTTTCTTGTAAAAAAAAAAAAACAAACAAAAAAAAAGTAGCCACTTTTTGTCGTGATTGACCGACAGCCAACCTCTACGGCGTTCGGTCTGTTATCTATAACACGTTTGTACTGCGCAGACCCATTGGTGATTCCTCGAAAATAGCACTCATAAAACAGAGGAACTACTTTTTAAAATATGCATCCGCTCTGTGTTTATACATAGCAGATAGCTCTCATTAGAGGTCAGCTGTTTTATAACAACGACTTTTGGTTTCATATTTCGTAGCATTACTCCCCCCCCCCCCCCCCCTCCCCCATGCAACAATGCAAAAGACAACTAGTCCCCGATGTTGGACAACGCGCATGCGCAGATTCCGCATGCATTGGGCTAGAGCTTCCGCCCAGCAAACAACCGACGTCTTTTTTGGTTGAAAAAAGGTTTGATTTTGGTCGCGACGACTTCACAACCATATTCTGACCCATTACCCCAAAACCCGACTTTATTCCGACGTCGAGGCGACGTCGGTTTTCTGACGTCATTCCGACGTTGCAAAAACGACCAAAAAGCGATGAACATTATTATCGCTCACCGGAAATGGAAGTCATTTTGAAAAAGAGGAAGAAAAAACGTAATTTTTACATGAAAATTTTAGAATTTTGATGGCGCGTCGGTATTTTTCTTCCTAGATTGTAAAAATCTACATGGAAAATGCTTTCGTATGTATTTCACAACAGCAGTTGAATGATTAATTATCTATTAATTATATAACTCTAGTCAGTTTCAGGTCGGAATCCGACGTCGGTTCCAATTTCATATACAAACTAAAACCCACTTAATTCCGACGTCGGATTTAGGTCGGAACCCGACGTCATTCTGACGTTGAAAACCCGACGTCGGTTCCATTTCATATACAACCAAAACCGGCACGTCAGTCCGACGTCGGAAACGTCGGGTCACGACGTCGATCCGACGTCATTCTGACGTCTTAATGTTTGCTGGGCGTTACCTGGTCCGTGTCGACGTGTCGTTGTGACCACTGGGATTGACGTACTTTCATATAACACCATTTTTTCCGTCTGGATAGGCGTGTTGGCAATAAAAACATTCTGTGATGGTTTCATATTTGTTTCAATATCAAGCGCAATATGATCACTGTCCTCAATGTCCTCACTCTCCTCACTCTCCTCACTCTCCTCACTGTCCTCACTAATGTCTAAGGCATTGTTTTCAAAATCCAGCCGGATTAAGTCTGCTAAAGCCGGCGGATGCCGTGTGCCGTCTGGCAAATGATCCGACCTGTTTAAGGGAGAATGGGTGTACAGCAGCATATAAACAAAAAGTAGCAATAACTCACTGCGGAAGTACTCTTATAGATCACTATTAATGGCGATCTAAAAATATAAAAATAAAAAAAATAAAGCAGTGTATATTTTTCCACACAAACTGAGCATATTTTTGGTGCCGTTTTGTCTTGTTTTTTTTTTCGCTGCTTTACACCCACTCTACCTTAAGCGACTAACACTTTTCGAGGCTGAATTGATGACGTCATCTTCCTCGAAATCGCCCGTTTTAGACTCGGTCAAGAAGTCATCTTGCTCAGCCGTCCTAGCCTCGTTGTCGCCGCTGCCCTCGATGTGACGTGGATTCGCCTCATTGGTCCGTATCCCTGGATCCACAGTAGTCATCTCGCTCTCCGCCAGCCAGCGCTGGAGGCGTTTGGACTAACCCTCGAGCCACTCTGTGGTGTCCATGTATTGATATGGCTGTTATCGCCCGTTGTTACTTCCGTTGTCACTTCCGTTGTAATGTTTATAATAAGACAGGGATTGTTTTCATTGTCATGCAGAGTTCGATTCCCAGCATGCGAACGAACTGAAAGAAAAGAAAAAAAGAGAGAAATAGAAAAAAAGCTTATACAAAGACTTCGTGCAAGCATAAGTAACGCGGAAAAGGTCGTCAATTTGAGCACACAAGCAAAATAATCATTCTTTTTTTTTAACCTCACCGTGCGTCTCCACCCACTGCCACCGCCAGCTCTCCTCGCTCTCACCATACACAGACCATATGTCATCATTCGTTCATTAAGCAATAAGCATCAGCATAACTCCGCCCCACCCCTCACCCCTCCTCTTCCCCCTGCAGACCCCTCCCTGCACCCTACCTTCTCACCCCTTCCCCTTCCCCGACCCCTCCCTCTGCAGATCTCTACATGCTCCTTCCCTTCTTCACCCCAAATTCCTGCCCCCACCCTTCCCCCCTGCCGACTCCTCCCTGCCCCATCCCTTCCTCACCCCAACCCCTCCCTCCCCCTGCAGACCCCTCCCTGCCCCCTCCCTCCCTCCCTCCCTCCCTCACCCCTAACCCCTACCCAGCCCCATTCCCCTCCCCTACAGACCCCTCTCCATGCTTGCATTTATATGGTAAACACCGATATAGTTTTTCATGCACAGATACATCATTTCAGCACAAGCACAGAAAAATCAACAAATAGGAGAAAAACAGTCATACAATAATTGATACACATGCACTTCCCACCCACATATTTTTGTAATTATTTACTGATTTATTTATTTATCTATTTGTCTATCTATTCTCCAGCTATTTCATGCCATACTTGTCTTCCTCTTCCTAATGTTCTTCTCAGTCTGGGATTTCACTTAAACCCGGTGAGTTTCACTTACATCCACTAAATTTCATTTACAACCCTTGAATTTCATTTACACCCGGTGAGTTTCACGTACACCAGTAAATGTCATTTATACTAATGTGGATTTCACTTACACCCGGTAAGTTTTTTTCGGTGAATCTCATTTACACCTGATGAGTTTCACTTACACCTGGTGAATTTCACTTAGACCAGTGAGTTTCACTTACACACGGTGAGTTTCACTCACACCCAGTTAATTTCACTTACACCTGGGAAACTTCACTTATTCCCACTAAATTTCACTTACAAACCCTGAGTTTCACTTACACCGTACCGGATACAGCACAGGAAAAGTTCGTTCCACAACAGATTTCACTGGTATCCGGGCGCAGCACAGAGCTGTGTGCCCTGGGCCAAGCTTTTACTTACACTCCGTGAGCTTCCTGTACTGCACACAACAGTCATCCTGGAGCGTGCTGTCTGGGTCGTACGTCTCGTTGCTATGCCAATAACACTTGATGACGTCATCCGTCGTCAGATCAAAGTCGACAGCGGCACACGTCGCGTTGGCTGGAAACACGTAGTGCAAGAGAAAAAAATAACAATGCTTACAACCTTTAAGGCAAATAGCAGAATCTACAGCAACCGAAAACAAAGGCTGTTCCATCCACAAGAGATTGATATAGCAAGCTATAAAATATAATTCACATGTCCGGTTATTTTGTTATTTTAAATTTAAATTTAATTTTTTAAATTTTAAATAAACAAAGGCATAACCGTAAGTTTATAATGAAGCTTTACTTGTGGATGGAAAAATTATCCGAACACAGTCAAGTTTGTTTAAATATACACAAATATAAAACATGCCGGAAGTAGCTAGGGTACTGTTCCACCAGAAACTCCCCCCCCCCTCCCAACACACCGTAGCGGGCTCTGATACATAATGCTACAGTGCTTCAGTGGTAATGAAAAGATCTATTCTAATTCAACCAGATTACATGGCACAACCAAAGATTAATTCAAGCAAGAAACAAAATATAAATGGATATTTATATAAAACATAAAAATATCTGTATTTTCCATAAAAAAAGACTTTTTTTTTCTTTTTTTTGACGCACCTAGGCACCATGCTTTGCAGTTGTCCGTGTCGTTGACGTCGGGCACCGCTACGCCATCTAGCGACCTCGTGTCCGGGAACGACTGAAGTTGTGACGGACATTTCCCTAATATATGCACATGAACATCAAATATCAAACTGCTCTGTCACAAAGGGGATTCGAGATGAGACGCTTACTGCGAAAATAAATACACATCACTTGCCCAATGAATGAATAATTACCCCAAAATTGAATAAACAGTTATCTTTAAAATAAATAAGGAGTGACCTGAACAAATATAGAAGACGGAAGATCGTGATTTTGTCCGCAGTACTGAAATAGGCAGGATGTATAATAACACTCTGGTGGGAGGGAGGAGGGGGGGGGGGGGGAGGGGAGGGTGAACTCACATAAAACGATTACCAAGCGAATGCATGACTCCCGAAAACTATCCCTGAACGGCAAGTGCTAAGTTGAAATAATACCCCTTTTTTTAATGAAACGCCGAGTTTAGTTGCGAAGAACCGCTTTTTCTTGAAAGCAGCACAGAGTGCTGAATGAAAATTACCCCCTTTTAATAGAAAATAGTGCTTTCCCCCTTTTTTTTGGAAACGCATGAACACGCTACATGTATGAAATAAATACCCCCCCCCCCTTCATCTCCCCGGGCCCTCTGCTTGTCGCAATACAGACCTCAATCTTAAACTATTATTTGAAATTGCAAAATGAAATATATCTCACCATTGTCATCGATGGGGGCGGGTGAGGTGGACACGGCAGGGGGCGCTGTGCTCGGCATGGGCGGGGCGGGGGTTATCGGTCTGGTGGTAGGCCCCACCGGTGTCGTCGGGTCGTCGCACAGCTTCCGGGAGTGCACGCAGCAGGCACTGTCGTTGAAAACCGAGTCGTCAACAGTCAAGGTCAGAGCAATGTTATTTCCATAAAAAAAAAGAAAAAAAAAAAAAAAAAAAAAAAAGAGGCGGGATAGGGAGTGGGGGTGGGCAGGGTAATATACTTAATTTTCACAGAAAACAAAAGGCGTTTATTTGGTATTTCATTTGTTAAACATTGTCACATGACTTGAGTGAATCCTATAATATGATTGGTCGATTTCTAAGTCATCAGTTTTTCAATATTGACCAGAATGGAATTCAAGTTTCATCAAAACGCCCATTAAGTAATATAACAAAACAAATATTCAATAAGTTACAGTCAAATGAAATATGAAATAACATTGATATTGATATAATAATGAAGATATTGATTTGATATTGATTTGAAGTGTAATTTATCACAAAAATATTGACCTTTGGTCAACATTTTCCTGACTGGTCAAAGACATTTTTATGTTGACTCGCAATAAATCAAAATTTACTTTGTTGCCACACCTGTTTCTGTCCTTTTTTGGCAAATAACTGCAATATCTATGAACATTTGCGTCTTGGTCAACATTTGAAAAATGAATTAATTGCTAATGCATTAAATATATTCTGGTAATTTTTTTCAGCCTGCGAATGTCTCAACATCTTGAAAAAGTGTTGTTTATTATGTCCTCGGGGAATGCGGGCATTTAGAAAGACGAGAAGAAACTTGCAGAGACGGAAAGAGACGAAAAGATACGGAAAGTAACGGGAAGGTGACGGATAGATAGAGATAGAGATACGGAAAATGACGAAAAGAGACTCACTCGGGCTTCGGCAAACCCGTCGTGGTGTGCATCCGGCACTGCTGTGTGTCGTGGACGTACGTCACAGCCTGGCAGACGTCCGTCACTCTACAGAGTGTCTCACACTGCGCGAAGCCCTGGCCCGCGAGTACGACAAGTCCTCCGTCACGTGATGCGTCGCTGTAGTCTTGGAAGACTACGTTAAAGCAGGTCGCCAGCACTGTACAATAATAATAATAATAATAACAATAACAATAATAATAATAATAATAATAATAATAATAATAATAATAATAATAATTCACGTCCTTTTAACCCTCCACTCCTCCAATTACTCCCCACCACCACCACCACCACCAAAAACGAAAAGTTTTTAACAGGTTTTCAATGTTAATTTTAATGCTACAAAGCAGCATCTGTTTAATTTTCTTAAGCTTCATCTTTATATTAAAAGTAATAAGATAATTATAAACTATATGGCTATTGGGAACTAAGTAAAAGCACGTAATTTTTTAGTGGAACTAGAACTATAAACTATAAACTATAATACAATGATTATAAACTATGATATGATTATAAACTATAATTGCAAACTGAGCAAAATCACATTTTTTGGCGCAACACTACACAACACAATACTGGGAACACGACTCAAAAGGAATAAAAAAAATCAATGAAGATACCACCTGGGTCGCAGTTAGCCTTCAGCCGGAAGTGGTTCGTGCCGGGCTTGTTCTGCAGCGCGTCACATTCGGTGAGGTAGGTGTGGATGGTACACTCCTGCCTCACGTAATTCCAGTCAAATCCCTGGCAAGAACGGGAGTAGTGACACACAGCAAGACAGTCGTCTATGCTACTAGCCGTCGGGATAGCTGTACCACCGGCTATGTGCACGTCGGTGTATTGAACTACAAGAAAAAAAAATGATGGAAAAAGCATCAGTGAATTAATTTAATCAGTGAATTGATTTAAGAAAAAGACATTGGCCACATTGAAACACTTAATGTTACTGACAGCCCTACTCACCCTACCCCCAGCTTTTTTATCTTAAATACCTGCACTTGGGTTTTACTTATAAGGCAGCAGAATTTCGAAAAAAATATCGGTTCTAACTGAAGACCATCGTTTAATAAGGCCGAATTTTATGCCAACATTTAGACTGACATATAGGCTGATATTTAGATAGAGGGACCCGACAGTGGCCTTAATTTTAAAGTTGAACTGCATATTTTTCCAAAATATTTTTGCATCCCTAGACACTTTTATGAGGAGTCTCTGTTATGCTTTCAAAGGTGTAATTTGTAAAGAGAAATCAAAGATGAAAATCAAAATCAAAATATAAATATACCGGCGTTGCTTAGTTCTGGTCCACTGGCGCTAGGTGTCGCTGCAAACAGAACAAAACGATGCTAATTATGACGTAATAACCTCGCAATATTAAACCGTTGTCGCTCAATAACCAAACCCTACGGCTTTTCACCTCTCGGGCCCACTGAAGATCCCACGAAAGTGGTACTTATAAATGGTAGGAACTACTTTTTAGAATATCCAACTCTGTGTGCATACACAACAAGCAGATCTCCCCAAAATGTCAGATGTTTTATAACAACGTAGTTAAACAGCTGGGCATCTGCACTTATTCAGGCTATTCCATAAACTAAAGGCGAAACAGCTGAGCATCTGCACTTTCTCGGGCTATTCCATTAACAAAATGGGACTCTTCGATTCTTTGGCGACAGACAGGATTTTGCACAATGGGTTTTAGGTTGACAAAGATTACATTCAATTTTGAGTTGTGGTAGTCGCTCATTCTAAAGGGTGTTGAGTGCGGGTGGGAGGGGGGGTAGGGGGAAAGGGGGTAGGGGTAGTTAGTTTGAATACAGAAAGTATACAGCGAGTGAAGAATTGAACGTATCGCACAGTTTGCCCTGGGAAAAAGGCAAAGAATGGCAAAAAGCTCAACAGCGGAAAGATTAGAAAATTAGGGACTTAAAAAGCAAAGATTGTGCAATTTGAAATCCCCAATTTGAGAACTTAATAGGCAAAATAATAAACGTTTTACGTTCATTACAGCAGGAAGCAAATTAAAAAAAAAAGAAAAGAAAAAGAAAGAAAGAAATATCGCCAGAAGTGAAAAAGATCGCAGATTTCTTTACTAAAGGCAATTTTTTTAATTTAAAAACGCAAAAACAAAAAGATTACATATTTGAAGCAAAAAAAAAGCGGTCCCGTAACCCTCACCCCATCTCCCTCCAAGGCTTGGCATAACAGTGCAGCTGCCCCCTTTCTCCCTAACCACACATACCACATCTGAACAATTAATAAAGAAAAACAACGAAAAATGAAAGAACAAGAAAGATGATATGGCTGTGTTAGCTAAAGGGTCACTTTCTGTGTTATCCCCAACTCCTCCCCCCACCCCCTCCCCAACCAAAGATAAAAGAAAAACAAATAAACAAACAAACAAACAAAACATACAAACAAAAACAAAACAGAAGGGAATGGGGGAGCCACAACCCTTCGAATGACTTACGCGTAGCGGGGGTGGGAGCGGGAGTGACGGCCGGCGCCGCTGTCGTGGTGTGCCCCGCGGTGGCGCCACCTGTTGGCTGGATGTTGGTGCAGTCAGTGAAGCGATAGTGCACGACCCCCGCCCTGCTGCGCAGCGGTAAGCACTCCGTCGTGCTGTCGTGGAAGTAGCACCTGCCGGCAAAAAAAAAGAATCCATAGCAACGGGAAAATCCCTAGCAACGAGTAAATCCCTAACGAGCATACCCTTTCCAACAACAAAATCCCTAACAACAAGCAAATCCCTGACAACGAGCAAATCCCTAATAACGATTAAATTTCTAGCAACAAGCAAATGACTAAAACAAACAAATCCCTAGTAGAAGTAAATGTATAACAAGGAACAAATCCTTAGCACCAAGCAAATCCCCAACAACAGGCAAATGACCATAGACCACCATTTATTTACTTATTCTTTTTTTTATTTATAAAACTTTAAAACCTAGCTCAAACCAGACCATTGAATGAAATCATTCAAATTAACCGTTGATAAGTGGGGAAACAACACAACATTAGGGAGAGGGTGGGGGGGGGAGGCGTTGACCAATTGAATTTGTGACGTAAATTGTAAAAAAAAAAGTTTTTGTGTTCTCTGCCATGATACAAAAAAAATAAATGCAAAAATATAAAGTTTAAATATATTTAAATAAAAAAGAATATACTGCAATGAGTTCCAGTCCCAGTCCAGACCGTAGCACTCCTCTGGTCTCTCGCCGCACTCCAGTAAACAAGATCCAGGGTCTGAGATGCCCGGGACCAACTCACCACCACTGCCGTACGAGTTGTCAAACTTTATAGGCACTGCAAATGTCATCATAAAAAAACGAAGTAATTTAAAAAAAGGACTATTCGCACCACAGCCGGTAGTAGCGATGAATGTGTTTATATATAAAAGAGGTGAAAGGAAACTAGATATTAGGTTCAAATCTTGTGGTTCGAATAACCTCTTCTTCAGTTTAAAAAAAAAAAGACTTTTACTTAATTGTATTTCGGATTTAATGTCCCCCTGCAGAATCAGGTTGTATGGGAGCTGGTGTGGGGAGTAGGGTTGTGTGGGGGAGGGTTGTGGCGGGGGGGGGGGGCGGGAGTTATTTAAAACCATTTATGTTATATTTATGTGATTTTTTGGCTTCCCAGTAATCAATACGACGTTGCATGAATGTTAAATAAATGTCACACTCGACATATCGGATCAACGTCGGGCCTTTATAGAAATCGAAATAACGTGTACGCTCCGGCGTTGGATACACGTTGCTTAACTGACGTTTGACGAACGTTGTGGAAAGGTTGGAAATGGAAGTCAAAAACAACACCCCCTGACCTCTCCTGACGTAGTGTAGACACCGGGAAAGTGACGTTGTATAGGCGTGGAGGAAAAATTAATCTGAACCATCCCCGAGACAGTGACAATCATGGAAACCTCACCCCTTAGGTCATCTGGTCACGCAGGTTATGTATTAAGTCAATGAGTAGTTTTAAAACGTAGGTGGATAAACTTGTGCGTTCTTGTATTTCTGGGGAGAGGGAGCACAGGGACGTTGTTTCTAGGTTGTGAGTCCGATGTATAACGCCGATTTTTCGATGTCTATCCAACTTCAATTTTCCGATGTTCATTCAACGTTGCACCAAACACGTTGATGAGACGTCAGTGAAAGTTACGTTTTTTTTTTTTGTTGCGATTGTGTTAAAAAACCATAACAACCGAAGTACATCCAAATTCAATGTTGATATGTTTGTTTAAATCGACACCTCAATCTCGAACGGACGTTGGGAGAGAGACTAAAATGTTTATTTTTATTTATTTATTCTTTATTTATTAAAAAAAAAACAAACAAACAAAAACAGAACAAGTTGTTCTATCTGGCTTAAAACGAATTGAGCACTTGGAGTTTTGTCATTGCAACGATTTTAATGATCCTTATTTATTGATCTGTTAATAATAATAATAATAATAATAATAATAAAATTATTGATTTATCAGCAAACTTTTTGAAAAAAAAAATGAGACTCATACTCACTTGAGAAAACACAGACCAATAAGAACAGAAAAACTATCCCACGTGATGTCAACCAAGGCATTTCGAAAATATATCACTATGAGTATTGTAAATATAATATTCTTTGGGATATAACTCTTCTTATTAATTTTCTAAAGCTCTAACTTCACTGTTATTGAATGCTATCCACAGTGTACCGAAGAATTCACTGTTTATACCAATGTTTATATCACTGATTTCGAAATACTGTCCACAATTTTGCTGAAAATTCAGTCCATTGAAGGACATAAATGAGAGCAATGTTTGACCAATAAAATACAGACTTTCTTAAATTAAATTCCGCATCCGTTATTTAAGAAAAAAAAAAACACTTTTTTTGGTTATCAGCTTGTCCGCAAGGGCCGGAGTTAGATATGTAAATACATATTTTGGCACAAAGTCCTTTGGAGACATTCCACACTTGTAATCATATTCGGACAAAGCCCATTGCGATATAAATGCGTATCATAATGCTGTCCCTTTTTTTTTGTAGCAGTATATGTAAAGTAAGTTTTATCCACAACTATGTAACAAGTTCGTTCTTCTTTAAGAATTGAAATTAAAATCCATTCTTGAATTAATGTAATTTATTTTATCTTTCCAATTTCTACTTAAAAAAAACAGTTGTTTAACTGATATAGCCAAAAGAAAAAGAACACATTCATGAAATTTTAGAATATTAAAAATCAATTTTCAGGGAATTTTTTTTTTCTTGATTTCAATTTAATAAAGAAATAAAAAATATCTTTGTTTTGATGTTTAAAATCGGTTAAGTTCGACGCTAGCTTTTTTTATGGATGCTTAATTTTTTGAAATTTTATTCATAAACTATTAATTTTGTTATTTTACAGTCATTTAATAAATTCCGATTATGATTTATCCTGAAAAAAAAGAAACAAACAAAAAAAAGTGTCATTCTTATTTAGCAATAATGAAGTTGAAAAAATTGCTTAAACATTTAATGCAGTGAAATCTAGTACGATTGTCACTGTAATTAATTCTTACTATACATCTTTTAATGAAGAATACAAAACAAACAATTCAAGTCATAGTTTATGAAATGTCACGAAATCGGTGTTTGAGGGGTCTGAGAGAGTCTTGTCTAAATGTCTATCACTAAGAAGATGAGAATAAAGGTCATTTTTAGGCTGTTGATTTTGAATATAAATGAAGATGATTTGCGAGTTTAATTACATGGAATGATCACAGAGAAATTTCGTGATGTCTTACATGGTGAGATGTGACGGTGTACATATCAGACATTCTTTAGTAGTTGGGTCATTATAAGGCGTAGCCAAAAATCTCTGGTCATAGAATGTTGCTATCTGAGCTTTCTTTTTGCACATTATTGTGTATATCTTACATATTATGATGGCCTAATATGATAATATTAGCCCCAGGGGGGTCGATTCAAATTGGAGCATAACATTAACTGCTGCACAAGCACAAAGTCGTGTAATTCGAGACGTAATGTTTTTTTTTTCTGTCTTTGTCCATTTAACACATGACGGTGTATAGATGTTGGATGGGCATTCCCAAGCGAATGTATTAGTGGACGTTGGATAAACATCAAGAGCACTACGTTTGATAGACGATGCAAAACGACGTTGTTAATACGTTGGAAAAGTGATGTTGTTTAGACATTAGGAGAGCTACATCCCAGATAGCAGTCCCACATGGGGGCTATGCATAATATATGTGGGTATTCCCACGTACCCACGCATAAATAATGTGTATTTTGTTGGGGAATTCCCACGTAGTTACGTGGGATTTAGGAGAATTTGAGACTCTTTCCGATGTGTATTATGCACGTGTGAACCCATGCATTTTATACGCATATATTTCCATGCATTTTATATGTGGGAATTCCCACGCATATTAAGCATGGAATTTTAAAGGGACGACCCACCCTGGACATACACGATAACTCCATCGAATACACAGACATATGTACCTTTATAACTATAGCTCTTTTACAAAGTGCTCCTTAAAGGAATTTTAAGCATAAAAATTTTAGTGAAATTGGTATTTCCATGTCTAACTTTCTATTATACTTAGGAAAAAGGCAGCCCTCCACCAAAATATGCAGAATGTAGCAAAATTTAAATATATTATCGCTCAATGGTGGCTGTTTCCGGTCTGCGATAATAAGCCCACATTGCCAGACTGCGCATAATATACGTGTATTTTACATGGGAATGCCCATATGGGAAATCCCACGTAAAATATACTTGTAATATACAAATGACTTCTAATGAAATTTTACGTGGGAATTCAAAAGTATAATATACATATAATATGCGTTAATTACCCATGCATTTTAGAAGTGGGCAATTCTACGTATATTATACAGTGGAATGCCCACGGTGGGCATTACGCGGGAAAAACCATGCAGTTTACGCGTGTATCTACCCGTGCATTTTATACGTGGGAAAGCCTATGTATATTACATGTAGACTTTACACGGAAATCACACCGTGGGAATGTCCACGTATATTACACATGTTTTCTATGTGGCCCTGCCAACGTCCCACATTCCCACGTAAATCCCACCTAAAAACAACGCGCTTTATACGTGGGACGAAAAATTATGCTAACTGGGATTAAGACACCCCCCCTACCCTTCAAAATACCTGACCTCCAGACACACACCCTGAGGATACTTCCACCCAAAAGTACCATAACCTTTCAAATTGCTGACCTTTCCCCACCATTCCAAACGTCAGCCCTTAAGTACAATGACGCTTTTGTTGCTAGTCTTGTTGTTGCTGTGTTGTTTTTTTTTTTTTTGTTTCCTTGCTTCTCGCTAAAAATGCAGAATTATGGAAATCCTGTCAAATAAAAAATATAAAATATATTATGGCAAAATGAATAAGTTGAAAATAAACATAAAAAGAAATGACAACGGGTTAAATTCATTTTGTTGCATTCACTATTACCGAAAGTTTAACACCAGAGCCTTGTTTTAAACAAAAACGGAATTCATGTTGTTTTAAAAACCTGACCTCTGGATAGATCAGTGTGTTATTTATGAAACAAAGCGGAAGGATTTTAAGAAGTAGTTCCGTTCTTTTAAATAGTTTTATTTTTGCAGAATCCCTAGGGCTGCGAGGACCAGCTGCTGTAGAGGTTGGCTGTTGGACAATAACGCTGCACTGATACAAACCAAAAACAGTGCACGCTGCACGCGAAGCCGTCACGTACATGAAATAAAACACGTCATTCTTACAGAACAAACGATGCATTATAAATCAACAGCACAGAATAACGCGTTGTTTGTTAGTTCACTTGTGTATCGAAATGGTCCCCCCGCTCCCCCCCCCCCCCCTGCCGCCCTCATCATGGGTCCGTATAAGCCATTATCATGGCCCCATGACTGTGTATTAATGCATGTAATTAGATAGAAGCTCCAACTGCCCCAGGTCATGTTATGATCTGACTGTTAAATGAATTCCATTGCTATTCGGAACCTTCCCAGGACCAAAAAAAAAAAAAAAAAAAAAAAAAAAAAGAAAAAAAAAAGCGTTTCTACTTTATGTAAAGCTTGGTATTATCTCTTTGCTTTTTCATGTATTCTGAAGTTGTCCAATTTTTTTAAAGGCAGGTGCCACAAATAAACGTGGTACTTTTTCATGGGTTTGTGTTTATGTGCGTTTGTCTCTTTGTACGTCATTTTCTACATATAAAGGTTTTCAATTCATGAGTTTTAGATGGGGTCATTCACGCAGTACCCACGCTCACCCCCCCCCCCACCCCCACCCCCCCTCCCTCCGCAAAACAAAAATAAATAAATAAATGAAAAAAAAAAGAAAAGAAAACAGATGGGTTTGAAAAAAGACCACCTTGAGACCAGGTCAAAATGGGGGTGGGGTGGTAATGACTTGTTCTTTATTTTGGAGAGGGGAAAGAAAACGTATTTGGCTATCCAGAGCATTCCTAGGACTGTTAACGAATGCAGTAGACATGCGGCGTTGGATAAACGTTGGGGAGAAGTCACAAACCAGACGTAGGATCAATGCTGACATTTGACTGCATGTCAAAGTCGAAACAAAGTTCTCTTCTCAAGAAAAAGTAGAACGGAGAGCAGTGTTGTATAGACGTTACGAAAGTTCGTTGTACTGACAGGGGAAAACCAATATCTGAAATACAATGGTACTATGGCGGTATATTTGTACAAAAATTGCATGGCTTTCGCGCTCCAACATTAACTTTTGATCGCAATGGTATTTATGTGCAATTAATAGATGAGAAAATATTTAATTCTTTCGCGAAACACTTTTTATGCTAGTAGGGTAAAAGTGGGGGTTTGAAAACAGGAAGTGACGTCATAGTGACGTCACATGGTGTTTTCAAACCCCCACGGGGGTTTGAAAACAGTGACGTCATAATGACGTCACTGTGGGGAAAACCCGATCGATAAATTTCAGAGTGCACTCGTACAGAGTGTGGGGGAAAACCCGATCGATAAATTTCAGAGTGCACTCGTACAGAGTGTGGGGGAAAACCCGATCGATAAATTTTAGAGTGCACTCGTTCAGAGCGTGGGAACGATCAATAAATTTGAGAAGGAATGGGATTTTCAGCAGGATAAAAGTGTGGCTCCGAAAACAGGAAGGGACGTCATAGTGACGTCACGAGGTGTTTTCGGAGCCCCATGGGGCTCCGAAAACAGTGACGTGATTGTTTTCGAATTCGCATGGGTATTTTGAAACAGGTAATCGAAAGAGCGCGCGCCCGTTCAATGACGTCATGATGACGTCATCATGACGTTATAATGACTTCATCATGATGACGTTATAATGACGTCATCATGACGTTATAATGACGTCATCGTCATGACGTTATAATGACGTCATAGTGACGTCATCATGACGTTATAATGACGTCATCATCATGACGTTATAATGACGTCATCATCATCACGTTATAATGACGTCTTCATGACGTTATAATGACGTCATCATCATGACGTTATAATGACGTCATCATGACGTTATAATGACGTCATCATCATGACGTTATAATGACGTCATCATGACGTTATCATGACGTTATCATGAGGTCATCATGATGTTATGGCATATTAAGACAGTTCTAAGCAGGATAACCCTAAGTCGCCTGTCAATCGTCATGACGTCATTAGTCACGTGACCTGTCAATCATCATTGGTCACATGACCTGTCAATCATGTGTGATGTGATTCCAACCGCATATGAGGAATATTTTCCTGCTGATTAACCTTCTGGCCTGAATGGCTCAGTTGGTAGAGCAGAGGACCCGTAAGCGGACCCATGATCTCAAGGTCGGTGGATCGAACCCGCCCTCGGGCATCACTTTCATATCATGGGTCCTCAATCTTAGAACACCCCCCCCCCAGGATCAAGACATGACATGAATCGAACCCACCCCCCCCCCCCAGGATTAAGACATGACATGAATTGAACCCCCCCCCCCCCAGGACCAAGACATGACATGTATCGGACCCCCCCCCCCCGGACCAAGACATGGCATGTATCGGACCCCCCCCCCCACCGGACCAAGACATGGCATGTATCGGACATAGTCATATAGCTATATGACTATGTAATTGCTATGTGAACATAATTAGTTTCAAGTATGTATGTCATTATCAGATCGTTCAACAGTCAAGCCGCGATAGCTCACTTGGCAGAGCAAACGGCTAGCAACCTGAGAGTCCCGGGATCGATGCCACATCGGGGCAAACTTTTTTTTTTGTTTTTTGTTCACTTTTATGACTCTGTGACATTATGTGATAACATGTGACTGTGACATCATGTGACTCTGTGACCTTATGTGACTGTGACTGTTTTTTTTTTTTTTAACATAATGGCTATATTTGTATGTCTATTTTCACTATTATTATGATAATATTTAAT
Organism: Protula sp. h YS-2021; assembly: GCA_949752745.1. Taxonomy (NCBI): domain Eukaryota; kingdom Metazoa; phylum Annelida; class Polychaeta; order Sabellida; family Serpulidae; genus Protula; species Protula sp. h YS-2021. Next base: position 62,989,255 of record OX457031.1, on the reverse strand, counting down.
TAGTCATATTTCAATGGTTCTAACCACACAGCATAGGAATAAGTACATGTGTACAGAGTGTGGGGAAACCGATCAATAAATTTTAGAGTGCACTCGTTCAGAGTGTGGAGGAAACCGATCGATAAAATTTCAGAGTGCACTCGTTCAGACCGTGGGAACGATCGATAAATTTGAAAACATCAAAGGCCTAGACCGTGGGAACGATCGATAAATTTGAAAACATCAAAGGCCTAGACCGTGGGAACGATCAATAAATTTCAGAGTGCACTAATTCAGAGCGTGGGAACGATCAATAAATTTGAGAAGGAATGGGATTTTTCACAACTCTATGTTTTATGTTATAGTAGTTGGAAAATGACACTTCTAAAGCACATTTAACAAATGTAGGTTTTTATAACATATAATATATAAAATAAGTTTGAACATTTTAGCATGCTACTTATTTAAATGTTCTAAAGTTATAGTAGTGGAAAAATGGTGGTTCTAGACCAACTTTAACAAATTTAGTTATTAACACCATATGAAATATAAAATAAGTTTGAACATTTTAGCATGCCTACTTATTTGAATATTCTAAAGTCATAGTAGTGGAAAAATGATGGTTCTAGAGCAACTTTAACAAATTTTGTTTTTTGACAAAATATGATGTATAAAATAAGTTTGAACATTTTACCATGGTGTAGTAGGGTAAAAATAAAGGTTCTAGACCAACTTTAACAAATTTAGTTTTTAACACCATATGATATATAAATTAAGTTTGAACATTTTAGCATGCTACTTATTTGAATGTTCTAAAGTCATAGTAGTGGAAAAATGGTGGTTCTAGACCAATTTTAACAAATTTTGTTTTTTGACAAAATATGATGTATAAAATAAGTTTGAACATTTTACCATGGTGTAGTAGGGTAAAAATAAGGGTTCTAGACCAACTTTGACAAATTTTTGTTTTTTTTTTGACAACATATGATGTATAAAATAAGTTTGAACATTTAACCATGGTGTAGTAAGGTCAAAATCAGGGCTCTAAACCAACTTTAAGAAATTTAGTTTTTTACACGTTTCAGACGATTCTACCACTTCGTTGGTTGGTTGATTGTTGGAAAATGGGAAGTGAAAATGTGGATAGTTATGTAGGAAAACTGCGCCCATTCAAAAGACGTGTTCGAATGCAAGCCCATTTTAAAGACGTGTTCGAAAGGCAAGCCCATTTTAAAGACGTGTTCGAATGGCAAGCCCATTTTAAAGACGTGTTCGAATGGCAAGCCCATTCAAAACACGTGTTCGAATAATTTTTGAAAGATATTACGTCGTGGTATTGTTCAACAAATTGTTCAACATGTTCAACACGTTCAACATGTTCAACATGTTCAACATGTTCAACAAGTTCAACATGTTCAACATGTTCAACAAGTTGTTCAACATGTTCAACATGTTCAACAAGTTCAACATGTTCAACATGTTCAACATGTTCAACAAGTTCAACAAGTTCAACATGTTCAACAAGTTCAACAAGTTCAACATGTTCAACTTGTTCAACATGTTCATCAAGTTGTTCAACATGTTCAACATGTTGTTGTTCAATATGTTGTTCAACATGTTCAACAAGTTGTATATAGAGCTATGTTTAAAGACTTTCTCATCATTTGAATAGTGTAGGTTGAACCGAAAGGATGTATACATGCAACATTTGTTCGAAATCTTACAATTGGCCGCAAAGTCTTAAAAGACACTTAAAGGTTGCTCACGCTTCAGAAGTGATGAAGAATCGGATATGGAAAACCCTGTAAACTACCTTTCACGGAAACTTTAGATGAGTCTTCTATGGAAAGTCAAAGCGTCAACATAGCTGAAAAGAATGCACATGCTTGTACAGAATGTGGTGCATTGTACAACAGCGAAGAAGCTTTGCTCAAACATATGGAGCAGTGTGGTGAGGATGCTGATGACAGGAGTTCTGAAAGTGAGTCAGAAACAGACTCTGAAAGTGAGTCAGAAATAGACTCTGTTTGGCATGATATGGTTCAAGACGTCTACGATGACTATGATAACATATTTCAAGAAAAGGTTTCAGAATATGAAGAACAAGGACTTGAAGATGCGCGTGAAATAGCAAGTTATGACCTTCGACCCATTTATAAGCATGGACTAAAACAACTGTTTATGAGACTGTTCAACTATACCCAGCGTCTACACAAAGCAAACATTATCAAAGATTTTAGAGGACTTTAATTACTTTGTTGATCAAAAACATTATAAGAATTCAAAGGCATTAAAGGCGGCTATAAGGAAAAACAATGCATTCTTTGAAGAGCTACTAGATATGGAGGAGGAGGAGGATGGTAGCAGTGACAACAAAAGTGGCATGGACAGTGAACAGAGTGAAACAGATGCAGAAAAATAGACTTATTTGACTAAACTTTATAATAAAGACTTTATAAATGTTGTAATATTTTATTAACTTAAGCGTTGTGTAATATATGTCTTGCTTTGCAACATATAAAGTCGTAAGGT
>OX457031.1:62093033-62237110 GCA_949752745.1 Protula sp. h YS-2021 | reverse complement strand
ATGGAGGGGGAGTGACGTTAACGGGGGTGGCCGGGGTTGATGGGGAGGTATGGCATTGATCAAGTCTAGCCGACGCTATCAGGGACAGGGGTGGCGAGGGTGGTGGATGTGACGGGGGCGGAGGTGGGTGATGGGGCTCTGACGGGGGTGGGGGGGGGGAGGTAATGGAAGGTGACGGGAGCGGAGCGGGGTCGGGGTGGGCTGGAGGTTGGTGAGAGCGGGGGTCGTCGTGGCGAGGGGATGGCAGGGGGTGATGGAGGGGGGGCAATGACGGGGGCCTAGGGTGGCCGGGATGATTGGGGCGGGGTTTGGCGGGGGGATGACGGGGGGCGGGACGGTGGGTGGGGGGTGATGGGGTGGGGATATGGCGTTTGATCTGGTGACGCGACGAAATAAGAAACTTAAAGTAAACAAATTGAGAGATTAGTTGAGGTTAACCCCTCAGAGCTGTTAATAACATAAATTTAGGATCGGGTGTAGCGTTTTATTGCATAAATTACTCAGGTTTTGCAAATAATGTTAAGTAAAAACCTGCCCAAAGCGGAACACTCTTTATCGCTCAATTCTGTGCGATTTCTTTGTTTGTTTGTTTTGTTTTTTTTTTTTTTGTTTTTTTTTTTTTGTTTTTTTTATTTGTTTTTTTTTTTTTGTTGTTTTTGTTTTTTTTCATCGAAGCCCGATCGCAAGGACCCTAAAGGATTACTTTTTCCTTTATTAACGAAACCTTTTTCCAGTTTTTTTCAGTCTTTTTGTGTACTCGTAGTTACGAAGTGTCCGTCGTAGTAAGTCTCACGCTGTGGATCGTGCCTTAAATAGAGGGGTTTTACTGAATTAGCGTAGAAGAGTGACGACGGGTGTTTTTGCAGACACGAAGGTTTTTAATCATAGCGAGATTCAGGGCTCTAGATCCTGCGTATATGTAGGGGTTTTTACTTATGAATTTACGCGAGTGATGCGGGATGTTTACAGGTACGAGATTTTCACATTAGGGAGTTTCTTGGTCTGGTTCGTGCTACACTTGATCGGCTACATGGTGGCTTTCGCCAACGACAACCTGGACAAAGAAAGGTAACCCCCTGTCCTTCTCCCTCCCCTCACCCTCCCCCTCCCCCCCCTCCCCCCTCCCCCCGAAAACCCCCCCCCCCCCGAAACCCCTTGTACACCTCCGCTCCCTCCCTCCCCCCTCCCGGCCCCTCCATCAGGGCTTTACATTAATGACCTGCCTCTACAGGTCATACCTCGGGCTGGGCAGGTAGGGAACTTACCTGCTCGACCGGGCACGTAGTTTCCTGGCGTTGAGAAGGGGCGCAAGGATGAACGAGATGGGGGAGGGGCGTTATATAAAAACATGATGCACTGACATGCAGTGTCTATGTGAAATAGAGGTCATCGGCAAGTGTGGGTGAAATAATTTCAGTTGAGTGCTAGATGGTCACAAACTGCGGGGTGGGGGCTAGGGTTAGGTCTTGCCTTGAAATAGGTGAAGTTTTGATGGTTTGGTTGGGTAGGCAGATCTCTTTACTAGCCTTCGCTACCGGGTATATGTTTAAAAATTTAGCTTTCTTTTCCTTCACCTCACTCTTCCAATACCGTTCCTCTCCCCCTCCCCATCCTCCCCCAATCCTCGCCCCCTTTCAAGCCGCTCCCCGGCCCTGAACCTCCTCCCCACTAATCCCGCCCCTGCCAAGCCGTTCCCTCCCTCCGCCCTTAACCCTTATTCCCTTCTCCCCACCGAATCCTCCCAAATCCCCGCCCCTCTCAAGCCGTTCTCTCCCCCGGCCCCCAAACCCCGTTCCTCTTCCCCACTTAATCCCCGTCCCTCTCAAGCTGTTCCCTCCGCCCCCCCCCCTCAGCCATCAATCCCCGTTCTCTTCTCCCCACTAAATCCCCGCCCCTGTCAAGCTTCTCAATCCCCTTCGCCCTCAATCCCCTAACCTTTCTCCCACATCTCATAACCCTCCACTTGAAGGATCAACAGTAAGGAATTCAGAACCCCCTCCCCCCCAATTAAAAAACCCCGCTCCCCTTTCCCTGCCCGACACAAAGCTTCACCCACTTGTGTTTCTACTGGACCTCACACTTCTAGTTGTTTTCTATTGTGACAGACGGGAGTGGAAACAGTACGACTTACTACTCATCTCCGAGGGCTTCTTCTCCCTCGGCACAGTCCTTTCCTTCATCAAACTCATCGGACTGTTCAAGGCAAGCAGCTCCCTGGGACCGCTCCAGATCTCCCTCAGGCTTATGCTCAAGGACATTCTCAGGTCGCCACAATAGTATAAATCTGTTATAATAAATAATAATAATAATAATAAATAATGGTGATTCACAGACAGTTGGGACTGTTCTGTGTTGGGCATTTTCGTGTTCACAACACTGCCAAGGCTCCCGGCTGGATGGCCCATGTAGGTATATTATCAAGACCTGCATCAATCCGCGTATTTTTTCACATAAATCTGTTAAAACGTTTCTATTTTGCCAAGTTTATTTCCCACAAGCCTTTCGGTTTACTTGATTTAATAGCTGTGGTCATAACGTGCCTGATGAGAATAAACTGGTCACAACCTCACTGTTTACAATGAACTGATCATAACGTCCCTCGACATTTTTGGTTGTTTTCTATGCTGTAGATTTCTGTTCATCTTCTTCATCACAATGACGGGCTTTGTCATGGCGCTCACCCACATCTACAGCAACTACAAAGGGCACATTCGTATAGAAGGGATGGAGGAGCCAAGGACGCAAGACAATGGCCTCGTCAGGTAAACCCCCCCTCCCCCCTCCCCCCCCCCCATCCCCCGTCCCACATACACACATCTACAGCAGACCGACACCCGCTTAGAGGGGACGGAGGAGCCAAGGACGCAAGACAATGGCCTCGTCAGGTAAACCCCCCCCTCCCCCCTCCCCCTCCCCCAAACCAACCCCCGAGCCGCGCCAGACTCCCCCCCCCCCCCCGCCCTACATACACACATCTACAGCAGACAGACACTCGCTTAGAGGGGACGGAGGAGCCAAGAATGCAAGACAATGGCCTGGGCAGGTAACCCTTCCCTTGCCCTCCCCCTCCCCCAAACCAACCCCCGAGCCGCTGCAGACTCCACCCCCGACCCACATACACACATCTGCAGCAGACCGACACTCGCCTAGAGAGGACGGAGGAGCCAAGAATGCAAGACAATGGCTTGGTCAGGTAAACCCCCCCCCCTCCCCCCCACCCCCCCCCCCATCCCCCGACCCACATACACACATCTGCAGCAGACAGACACTCGCTTAGAGGGGACGGAGGAGTCAAGGTCGCAAGACGATGGCCTCGTCAGGTAAACTCCCCTCCCCCTCTGCCCCCCCCCCCCATCCCCCGTCCCACATACACACATCTACAGCAGGCAGACACTCGCGTAGAGGGGACGGAGGAGCCAAGGCTACAGGGCAGTGACCTGGTCAGGTAAACCCCTCCCGCGCCACCAACCCCAGCCCGCTCTTCCTCCCCGCCCCGCCTCCCCACATACACACATCTACGGCAGACAAACATGCACATAGAAGGGACGGGGAAGCCAAGGATGCAAGTCAGTGGCTTGGTCAGGTAACCGCCCCCCTCCCCCACCCCTCGCCCCCCCCCCCCCCCGCACTGGTTTTTATCAAGGTTTGCAACACAATATGTTGGTGCTGTTAAGATGATGTAACACTTGCATTGGTTGTCTGTCTGAGGGGTTTTATTGTTATCCGTGGTTTGTAATGCTCAATATTGTTGGTAGGATGCGTAATTCACGAGACATTCTGCTTACTGTTTGCTAGGATGCGTAACTCCTACAAGACGCTGTTCTGGGCACTTTTCGGCTACGGCGAACCGTCTGTTGCTGACGTGGTGGTGGGTAACACCGGTTACCTTGACGACGAGGAAAGCCCTGAAATGAACGCCACTCTGGTGGCCATGACAACCAGCGTTGCAGAACGAGAAACAGTCAAGCACAAGGTCGTGTTTTTAAGTTATCTTATCGGTAATTATATTTAAAAAAGGAAACTTTCTTTTATATATATTCGTTTATTACCCACAGGTAGAACCAGTTGGGAATATATGCGATCGACCGCGTGTCGGTCTGTCGGTCTGTCATCAAGAGCAGGTTAACACGATAACCCAGAAACTACTGCAAGATTTTAACGAAATTTGCTATGTAGCTTCTATGGGAACAAACACAGATCGGTATTGTAAATGGGCCAGGTTCGTTCAAGGAAAATGGACCAGCTGGAAATTTCAGCTCTTTATTGACTATCGATGGCTGTGTTTAGCTGATTGGGGGGGGGGGGGCGGGATTGTGGGCTGTGAACACTGCTCTAGTTTATACCTATAATATCCAAGCAATTTATAGCTGGAGATTTATAGTTATAATATTTTATAAAATTTACACCGGATGACAATCGCAATTTATACCAGTGATTTGTAACTAACTTATAGCGACAAATTATTCACGATATTTATAATTAAATAATATTTATAATTACAATTTATGAGCAATGTCTAAACTTCAATCACTATAAATCATATTCAGTTCCTAATAAACATTGATGCGTTCGACAACGTTGGATGACGTCACACCCGGCGTCTGAATAATGTCGGGAGAACGTCTACCTTTTGATGCTTGATAGGCGTTGATAAACCGCCGTCTGATCAACGCCGCCCAAAGGTTTGCAAATAGAACTCGAAACAACGTTTATTCAACGTCAGGAAAGCGACGTTGTATAGACGTCGGAAAAGCGACGTTGTATAGATTTCGGGATATGTTGTGGTGATCTTAAGTCGCAGTACCCCATCCTTGGATCATCCGGTCACGCGGAATATATGCGAAGTGCATTTCCATGATTTTTTTTTTTCAAAAGTAGTTGGAAATAAAACTTGGGTGCTCCTGAAATTCTATTATTTTTCCCCTCTTTGTTTCGGTCTATTTTACTGAGTTGCTTGTCATGGCTAGCACTTCCGGTGAGCGATAATATGAGGAGGCTGCTGTTGGGTTGTGTCTGGCGTCTGCATGATGTCGATTTTTCGACTTCCATCAAGCGTCGAATTTCCGACGACTATTTCAACCTTACATCAAAGACGTTGATTAGACGTCGAAGAAAGTTGCGTTCTGCTTACAACCAAAGAAACGTCTAAACAACGTGGCTTACCCAACATCTACTCAACATTGTGGTAAAAGACTTTCGAGAGACGTTGGTCTAAAGGTGCGACCAATCACAACCGAAGTACAACCAGAGCTGTTGTGATTTAGATGGATCGACGTCGCAACCTCATATCGACGTTGGATCGGCCTTAGAATGCTTACGGAGTTTTCCCTTATAAATCAGATATAAGCTATCCAACATCTCTTGTTGAGTATGCTTCGGCACGGTGGTCCTCCACATACGTACCATAAGTGAGCCAAGTGGTCTTGATCCTTAAAATTATTTAAAATAAAAAAAAAAGAAAAACATTTTATCAACACAGGGGAAAAAATAAAATTTCGAGATCAACCAAGTTACACTGCAAATTGCTGCAAAAAATTCATTCTTCGGAAAAAATATAAAGATTGTAGTGTTACGTAACAATATTGCGACGTTTGGTATCAAGTTGACCGTCTGACAAACATTTTCAGACATTGCCAAACTATGTTTAATTGACTTTAACCGATACGAAGCATTTCCGTAAATTGTCGAGACGTTTTTTTTTCCTGTTACCATGACGTCATTATAGCATCGACACTTCTATTCTTCACCTCGGATTGCTGACGGCTCTTTATTTTTGTTTGTTTATTTATTTATTTTGTACACGTTCAGGTGACGGAGGTGTACGGCTATGTACTGTTTGGTTCGTACCACATCGTGGCCATCATCGTCCTCATCAACATGCTCATCGCCATGATGGCGCGCTCCTACGAGGTGATCGCGGTAAGTGCGCCTGCCGGCACGTGCCTGTCCCAAACCATACTACCGCCTGTCTACGCTAGCACGTGTCCTGCCCCATCCTGTGCGCATGCTAATCTATACCCCCCAGCACTCGCCTGCCCTACGAGGTTATGGCGGGAAGTTCGCCTACCAGCACGTGCCTGTCCCACACCTACCACTCCCAGTCTGCCCGAGCACGCACCTGTCACAGCCCACAACGCACATGTCCAACCCATGCCGCGCGTGTGATAATCCATAAAGCGCATCCCATACCCAGCACTCGCCTGTCTTACAAGGTCATTTCAACAAATGCAGCAGCACGTGCCTGTCCTAACCCAACGCACGCGTGTCTTAACCCAACACGCGCCTACCCGAAGTCAATATATGCCTGTCTTAACCGAGGTCATCGCGGTGGGCACGCTGGTACGTGCCTGTCCCAGCACGACCCTGTCCTACCCCAGGACGACCCTGTCCTACGCAAGCACTCGCCTATCCTATCCCAGCACGCACCTGTCCAAACCTTGCACACGCCTCACCTAACTCACGGAATATTTCGCCGGCAGCTCCAGACTGCCGGGCCCGATCGCCCTTCCACCCCTTCCACCCCTCCCACCCCTGGAGTGGAAGTGATTGATTGATTGATTGATTGATTGATTGATTGAATGAATGATTGATTTAATTGATCTATTCAGTGTAATGCGGACCTGGAGTGGAAGTGATTGATTGATTGATTGATTGATTTAATTGATCTATTCAGTGTAATGCGGACCTGGAGTGGAAGTACGCGCGGACGAAGCTGCGCATGATCTACTTTAGCGAGGTGGGATCCCTCCCGCCCCCATTCAACATCGCTGTCCTGGGGCAGATCATGAAATGCTGCATCAGCGGATGTCGGAAGTGCTGTCAGTGCTGCCACGATCGCTATCCTGGCGAACTAAAGCCTCCCAAAGGCGATTATGACGTGAGTTTTTTTTTTAACTGTATAATCTTACTATTTGCAAAATGAAAGCGGGGCCATTGCGAGCTGCTTAACTACACAAAAGGGTCAATGTATTGATATTAATTCTGGTGAGGGTGGTGGCGAGGTTGGACGTATTGCCTTTCAACTTCCTCTCTATTATTACTATTATATGCCCTCCACCCACCCACCCCCCCCACACCCCTCCCACACACACCACACACACACTTTTCGAGGAGACGTATATGAGTTCTGTAAGGATGTACTCATTTAGGTCGTGTGTTGTGTGTGGGCCGTTTTTACGAAAGACCGATAGTGCCAGGTTTTCGTTGGTGCTAACGCTATCTCTGAATTTGAAAATTAAAAAAAAAAAAAAGGGCTTTATTCGATTTCTCCCTTTTGAAGGAGGACAATGAAAATTTGGGTTTCTTCAAAAGCGTCGCAACTCTTCGTCTCATACTCATTGAATTATTTTCCTTTGTTAACGCAACCGCAGCTACACTTATGTTTGTACGTCATATGAATTGTAAATACCCATGAGTGTTACACTCCCACAGCACCCACTTGGCTATGTGCTGTGCTAAATAAAATTCAAAAAGAACAATTTTTTTTTTCAAATATTAACCTTAGCTTTTGTCGAAATTTAGAAATGTTAAACTCCTGGAATTATGAAAACATGTGATGAAAGTGGCAGTAGTATGACACTTTGCAAACCGACCTTGATACCGATTTTATAGGTCATCCGCCCTACAGGGCCTATAACAGTTCACACATTTAGCGTAGAGACCTCGAGTTTTGTCCGGATAAGCTCTCAGAAACTATAAGACCCAGTCTCCTGAAACTTTACACAGTGAAACCACCGCCACCACCACCATGATCACATCACCACCTGACCCACTACCACTATCTCCAGTATCACCGCTCCACCCCCCCACACCACCGCCTCCACAACCACTACCACCACCTCCGCTATGACCATAACCACCACTGCTTCCAGCCCCATCACAACCACCATAAGGCACGACTCAGAGGGGGGGGGGGGCATGTTGTTTCTGGTGGAATCATGATGATGAGGAGGTGGAGAAGGATGATGATGATGATGATGATGATGATGATGATGATGATGATGATGATGATGATGATGATGATGATGATGATGATGATGATGATGATGATGATGATGATGATGATGACGATGATGATGATGATGATTTTTATTATTCTTATTATTATTATTATTATTATTATTATTATTATTATTATTATTATTATTATTATTATTATTATTATTATTATTACTATATCATCATTGTTGTTGTTGTTGTTGTTGATTTTGGTTTTCATTTATTATTTCTTTTATTATTGTATTTATTTATTGATTTTTTTGGCAGGTACTGGTAAGTAAACTAGGAAAGCGCTATTTAAGCAGACAGACTAGAGAGCTTGAAGAAAAGGAGAATGAACATGAGATATCGCGGCAGGACCTAGCTCGACTCGCCTCGTTCTTGAAGAAACAGCAAGAGAAATCATCACATGCCTAGATGCCGTGGTGAGAGCACACAGAGTGCAAACGTCATCAGTCGGAACACATAATATGCAAACGTCGCATGGGCCCATGCGTCAGTCAGAACACATAAAGTGTAAACGTCACATGTGTATTTGCCTCAGTCAGAACACATAAAGTGCAAACGTCACATGTGTAGTTGCCTTAGTGAGAGCACATGAATTGTAAAAGTCATTTATGTAGTTACGTCACATATGTAGCTGCTTGAGTAAAAAACATAAAGTTCTGGCGCTTGTTGAATTTAAATGCGCCAGTTAAGCGAAAAAAAAATATGCGAACTCAAATGGCGAACCTTTTGTGGTTCGATGCACCAAGCACAACAAAAAACGGGAGATGGTTCTGTGCTGTATAATAAATAAGATATATGCAAAACTAAACGAATCGGGTTGTAGTACGGTGGGGATTATAATGTTCCCATTTTTTAAAAACCGCGTGAAGAAAGTGGGATTAAATTTTCTCCACAGTACAAAACATGTGTAATCGTTGTGTGGTGCATTTGTAGAAAATATCTGAAAGCGTCCGGAGGAGGGAGGGGAAGTGGGGCTAATGGGGGAAGAGGGGGGGGGGGGCTAATGGAGGGATAGAGCTATGAGCTCGTCCGTCTGTCCATCCGGTAGCATGCGTCTCCGAAGCTATGGATCGGATATTGCTTCGAAATTTTACACACGGATAAAACACATATGGATTGTGTGCAGTAACGTGTTTTTATTCGGATTCATCAACGGAAATAATGAATATCCGAAGCAATGAAATTCCTTGGTGATCTGTCTGTTTTTCAATGCGCAATGGAAAAATGTGTATATTGAACCAACTTTTTAGGATTTTTATTTATTCTTTTTTTTTACTATTTTAAAGGATTTTTTTTTTTAATGGAGTGATCAATTGAGATACGTTTTTGTACAGTGACATACGAGACTAAAATGTAGCGTTGTACACTTGCCCAACATTTCCTAGTCATGGGGTAAGTTGTTCCAATGACAGGGATAAGTTGTGCCATAAGTTGTTGGGTTATAGGGATAAGTTAGCGTCTCTCATCGCTGGGTTATGCTCATCGCTTGTAGGGAATTTGCTGTCCGTTATGTGTGTGTATGTGTGTGTGTGTATGTATGTGTGTTGGTGTCTGTGTGTGACTAAACAACTTTTTTTAAACTTCTGGTTTTCCTACATTTCTGGTCCGACAGTTTTGAAATTTGGTAAGAATGTCGCCTTTGGTAATCTTCCTACAGACTGTATTTTTCGTTTTGACGATTTGGCCAAAATATTGCCAAATTTGGGAAAACACCGGTCGCCTCGGTAAGATGTTTGACTGATAATCATGAGGTCGTGTGTTCAAGTCCCACTAAAGGCGAGCATTTTCATTATCTTCCTTTATCGGTTTCACGGGTAATATTGGAAGTTCTGGCTCCCGTAGAAGCAGTGGTTTGCGTTGTCACCTGCAAAGCAAGTGGTTGCGAGTTCAAACCCCAGTCAGGAATCAACTTATGCATATTTTACACATGCTTTGTTTGCCTGCTACATTTTGCTGTTCCTCTAAGGTTCTCTCGTATAAAGTTTATTGCTTCAAAAAAAGAAAATTAAAAAAAAAAAAAGAATAATTACTATTTTTTTATAAACACAACAGATGTGAAATCATAAATTTTAAAAAGTCATTATGATTATGATTCTTCTTCTTCTTCTTCTTCTTCTTCTTCTTCTTCTTCTTCTTCTTCTTCTTCTTCTTCTTCTTCTTCTTCTTCTTCTTCTTCTTCTTCTTCGTCTTCTTCTTTTTCTTCTTCTTCTTCTTCTTCTTCTTCTTCTTCTTCTTCTTCTTCTTCTTCTTCTTCTTCTTATTATTATTATTATGATTATTGTTATCAAAAATATCACAAAGCGCTCGTACCTGATATTTCCTTATTCGCTACACAACAAACATACACATAACGGCATTACGAGAAGTACCGAAAATGTTGTTCGCCCCTCCCCCCCCCCCCCCCCCAGATCCTTCGATTACTTTTAACAGCCGCGTTGCCCGTAAGATCTTCTATAAAATGTATATTTTTGTCAGAATTCGTCGGTTTCTCCTTTCACCTTTGAATGTTCTCGCTTTTAAGACTGGGCACAATGTCCACGGACATTCTTGCCATTTTCTCTGAATATTTGATTATTGCCAATAAACGAGTGACTAATCGCAACGTGTCATACACCACATTACCAATCCCGCCTCCCTACCCCCCCCCACCCCTTCCCCTTCCCCCCCTCCTCCCTCCTCCGCCCCTATATCGCTCACAATCCATACTAAAACAAGCTATGTGTCCGCTTGGTATTGCTTTCGCATCCTAAAAATGACAAGTGCCTCGCTAAAGGCAGTTAGATCCACTAACTCTGTAAGCAATGCTCCCCTGCTTTACCTGCCTGAGCTTCAAATGTAATTCATTCCAGTCGCTTTTTAAACACATAACTCTTAATAATATGGAGTAACGGTGACTTGGTTAGCCTGAAAAGGTGATGCTCTAAAAAGAAAGAATTGTGTAAATTTGCAGGAGCAACTTAACAGTTATTATTATGCGTATAAATATCAGTCATTTTGCTGAAAATAGCTAAAAAAATAACTAGAAAACATTGATGACAAGATGCCATATACTCTTATTTTAACTGTCTAAATTAGTTCCCCAGATAATTTACGAAGATATACGATAGAAGTTTATGACACATTTACATCGCCTTAGATACTCGCTTTTATTTAAGCCCTGTCTGGACTCGGCTACCAGGGCTAATGTCTCCCAACAGGCTTTCATGTAAAGAGATCACACGGTCACGTGATTCAGTCACGTGATTAATTCAAGTGATTAAGTCATGTGGAACAGTCATGTGGTTTACTCACGTGGTTCATTCGCGTGGCTCAGTCATGTGGTGTAATAACGTGATTCAGTCACGTGCACCAGTCATATGGTTCAGTCAGGTGGTTTACTCACGTGGTTGGGTTGCGTGGTTCAGTCACGTGGTGTAATAACGTGGTTCAATCACGTGGATCAGTCATGTGGTTTACTCACGTGGTTCATTCGCGTGGCTCAGTCACGTGGTGTAATAACGTGGTTCAATCACGTGGATCAGTCATGTGGTTTACTCACGTGGTTCATTCGCGTGGCTCAGTCACGTGGTGTAATAACGTGGTTCAATCACGTGGTTCAGTCACGTGGTGTAATAACGTGGTTCAGTCATGTAGATACTATTGTGCTGTACAGAATGCTTCTTTTCTGATTTCACAAGAATAGTTTTGATGTATTTTAGTTTCTGGCCCAGGATTCACCAACGCATACTTAACCTTAACTTACCCTTAAACTAGAAAATTTCCTTAGGGTCCCCTTAGATTTCTTTAAGTTAAGGGAATCCTTATTTACCAAAATCACTTAACTTAAAATTTCCCTTAGGAGACCCTTAAACTTAAAAAAAGTTAAGGGACGCGCACACCGCCCTTAAAGTTTAAGAAGATAGGAATGTATTTTTAAATTACTGTTTTTAGAGTGTCAAACGCTCTTACCGAGCGCATTAGCGACCACATACCCTTTGATATGCCTAACCGTGATGAATCTGGTGGAATTATGAGCGATTTCTTTACAAAATTCCAACTTACTTGTGTGATTGGGCTAATTGACGGTACGCACATAAGAGTACGAAGGCCGAAAGAGTTCGAGTATTCGTACTTTGAAGGAAGAACTATCATTCCCGAAACATACAAATGGTGGCCGACAGCAAAAACTTAATACGGATTGTGGTTGCCAGGTACAACTTTTTTACCAGCCGGTAGAAATTTTCAACTAACCGTTCAGGACATATTTACTGATGCAGAATAGCATGTATCACTCCGCCATTGATAAAGAAAAAGTTGTAGTACTATGAGGTGCGCCGCTCCCTAGCTCCAAGCCAGCTCTTCATTAATGGTACAGTGTTTTGCTCCTCTATTTTTTTAGTTTGTCCTGCCTTTAATATTAAAAGTTGGGGTAATTTTACTGTCAGTATTCATTTTGTTTGTTAGCAGACGACAGCATATGACTCAGGAATTCCCTAGTGAATGGCAAGTTTTTAAAAAAGATCGTCTCGAAAATCATATTTTAGACGATTCACTAAGTGATCCCTAAGTGATTCCTAAGGTGTAATGGTGAATAAGATTTTTCACTTAGCCTTAACTTAAGAAAGTTAAGGGACCGCCAAGTTAAGTTTAGGTTAAGTTAAGGGAAGTTTGGTGAATCCCAGGCCAGATCTCTTTAACTGAATTTTAGCGATGTTTAAATCAAATATTGTAACTGACTTCAGATTCCATTGATATTATCTTGAACTAAAGTGGAGCTCCTTCAAATTGTTGTTAAATATATCAATTATTTGAGGTCTGGTTAAGCCGAAAGTTAAAAGTCATCAGGTAAAAACGTTATAGAACAAATCTTGTTTAAGACAATGTTCACAAGGGCTTAAAGAGTTTTCCTTAAGACACAAGACACACGTCCTAAGGCGAGCGGTATAGCTGACGTCATTAGCACCTACGTCATTTCGTCCACGAAATAATATGGTAACAATTAGGCCTATAGTCACACTGCTTAAGTGAAGTCATAAGATAAAAGTCTTAGAGGGCAAATTTTGCTTAATTAATTGTCCTTAAGGGCTTAAAGCGTTTTGCATGAAGACCTGAGGTATGTCATAACGCGAATACTTTTAGTGACGTAGCCGGTGTAGCTTACGTCATTACCAACCACGAAAACAAATGCACCTTTTCACTAGTATATTTCAGTGTCTTCCATTCAACGCACTGCAAATAGAAGGGTGACTTCCTTGATGTTATGACAATAATATGATAAAATAAAGATGAATGCCTGGCGTGCATTTGATAAGTAACTTTTCTCGCTCCTTAAGGACTTCCTTAAGTCCAAAGTAGAGCAAAAATAAATAAATAAATAAATAAATAAATAAATAAAAGAAAAGCAAAAAAAAAAAAAAAGAAAAAGAAAACGAAAAAAACAAAACCGGTTTCTCCTTATGACTTTTAACTTTTGGGTTGAGCCCCTTGAATAGACTTCAAATATGTTTATTTGAACTCTATATTTTGATAACGTGTTTCGTATTTATAATCTTTTCTAGTCTGCCATGTACATATGCATTTTATTTACCCCTTAATTTTAAGTTTTCTCTTGAAATCTAAATGGATTTATTGAAATGTTAATTGGTTGTTTTAAAAGAATTGTTTTTAAAAACTATAGCCATTCCTTAGTTTTGATGGTTTGTCAACAAAACTGGAAGAATTTTATTAACGAACTAGAACGACATTTCAAATGAATACCCTGTGAATTGTTTTGATTTCTATGGATATCTATTTTTATTTCCATTGTGAAATATTTAAATTCTTTTGAAACAAACTTTCGCTATATATTCATTAATAATAAAAACATGGTCTTTAAATTTAAAACAGTATTCTTAAGTGCGAATCTAGTGATGTTATTCACAGGTTTTAGTGTGTACCATAATTGTCAAGACTCATCTGAAAGAATAGTGTATAATGTAGAAAAGTATATAGTATAAACACACTGCAGAGAATAGTACAAGATGTTCTATGTTGTACAGATATTCAGCTCATTATGTATACTGTGTAGAACAGACATTTGTTTCTTATTTAGAAGGAATAAAAGTGAAAAAAAAGTTTACAAGTCGAAGAAAAAGGATAAATACGACTTCCTGATTAAAGAAAGGAATCGTAGTTCATTTGTGTGACACGGAGAGTCTAATAAACAGCATAACAAAGAGCATAACAAAGAGCCTAACAAATGGGAAGCAATTTTTAGCATGATGATGACTTGGTGCTGCTTTGCGATACTGCAGAGATAAAACACGCCAAAAAATGCGAATTCGATAAGCAGTTACTAGGTAGCCACTATACTGTGTGGTTCTAGTTTTAGGTTTTTTCTCCTTTCGTTGCTAATTTCATATGTGTTAATTTAGTCTTTTCATTATTTACTTGTTAAGACATTGTAAAAAAATTGTAAATTGCTGTTAAGGCCGATAAAATGGTTGGTCTAATATAACTATTATTTAGTTTTTGTAAAGTGTAGCTTTGATGTAAAAAAATTGTGCTGTTGACATAGCATGATGATGGGATTTATCGTACTGGTCTTAGGGGTCATTCATAAAGTACATACAGCAAAGAAAGTATATAAAGCAAAGAAAAAAGCCGGACTTATTCATTCCAACCCCTCCCCACTCGTCAGCCGTCACCCTGCACCGTAAAGAAGTGGAGACGTCACTTGCTGACTAGCAGCTAAATACAGCCCCAGACCTCACCCACACCCACCCCTCCCATCGCATGTAATCGTACTTTATGGACACTGAGTAAGTAGTGACGTCACTTATTGACTGACAGCCTAACTCCTCCCACCCCTTTCCCTTCCCCCGGATGTTTACGTGACTACAGAATAAGTGATGACGTCACTTATTGACCGGTATTAGCGTAAATAGACCTCTCCCACACCCACACTTTATGGTACTGAATAAGTTTTGACTTCACGTACAGACTGACACCCCAGACCCCTGCCGCCCCCTTTCCTTTCTTTCAGATGAATACGTACTTTAAAGGTAATAAATAAGTTGTGACGTCACTTACTGACTCACACAATAGACCCCATCTACTGTTCACATACCTTGCGGCTGGCCAATTATCAACATGAATATGTATTTTTGAAGTTGTATAAAATTTTGGAATTTCTGACTAAAGAAAACTTATACTGTAACAATTTGATTTCATTGAATTATCTATTGATCCGTATTCGAATGCTCAAGCGTCAAGAAGAAAATTATTAAAGCTGAATAGAATTAATTAGGTGCAAGTCAAAACGAGTTGATCACAATGATTTGATAACCCAATACCTCACCAACAGGCGAGAATTAATATAACTTTAATTCAATAAAATATTGTTTCGTACCCCCTACAAAGGGAAAAGTAACGCGACCGGGTCTTACAAACAAAGTTAGAGTAAGCATATATGAAATTGACCGGCTGTCCGGGAACACAGAATTAAAAAAAAAAGAAAAAACATTCAACGGAAGGCAGAAAAAGCACTGAGGATGATTCTACAAATTTGGGTCGCTCTTTCGGCGCTGATATTTTCATGTAAATAGGACTTCAAACGCTTGCAAATTTATAAATTGATATTCTGAGTTTAAAAAGAATTTCAGCTAATTTTCAAAAACACAAAAAGTTTAGCTCTACTTCATTTTAGTTTTTATAGCTGACTTTGAGTTTTATGAATAAACATCCAAAGCCTGCTGTAAATAATTGTGATCTAGTAATTCGTGCCATCCGTGAAAAGAGAAACTTTTGATTGTTAGTTGTTCTGAACAATATATTTTATATGTCACAATAAATTGAAACTAATTTCCTTCCTAACTGGCGCTGTGCAACGAAACCAGCATCAAAAACATAAGTACAACAGTATTCATAGGTAATCTTCTGCGTAACAAAGAATGATTTATGCGTTTTCTTCTGCAAAACAAAAGATGGTTTATACGTAATCTTCTGCATAACAAAGGATGATTTATTCGTGATCTTCTGCATAACAAAGGATGATTTTAACGTTATCCGTCGCATAACAAAGGATGATTTATACGTAATCTTCTGCACGCCTGCTCGTATTTGTTTCATTGAGCAGGTATCTATAGAAACGAAGAAAACAAAAAGCATAGGTGTTTTAGCAGAATAAGTATATGCTTTAATAAATAAATATACCGATTTTTTCAGATGCTCTCAGTCACGATCACGAGCAAGGTGTTGTTGAATAAGCATCAAATGTTCGAACACTTATATAAATACATTAATATAATAACAATGGAGGTGCAATCTAACCGCTACATTTTGGCATTCCGCTTTCCTTCCGATGGTTAAAAGATCGATTTCCTCTCACCACCAAACTCACAGACCACCCCCCCCCCCAAATAAGTGACCACCAGTAATCAACTGACATTATTTATTTATGAAGGTCGTTTACAAATGAAGCTTCCAGATGCATGGATCGCTGACAACAGTATGGTATTGTTTGCCGTGGTATGTGCACTATAGATCCACTTAGTGCATGGGCGAATTAAAGGACTTGGAAAACAAGTAGTTTAATTTATAATGAGAATGGAACGTTATGAAAAGGTAAATAATGTATAAAAAAGAAAGAGCCAAAGAGCTCAATTAGCCGAGCAATATAAATCATAAATAGATAGTGCTGTTAAAAGGAAATTTGTTAGTTGTACTTTACCAATAGTTGCCTTGTCACATAAATCTAAAATAGTAACAATAACATAACAATAACGTAACAATAAACATAAAATAAATAACCAAACAATAAAATATAAAGCCCAATTGTTTTTTTAGTAAATTAACTTTTACAATTCATTAATGCTATGAATTATAAAGGCATTATTTCAAACAGAAAAACGAGGTATAGCACACGTAGACGCTACATATAAACCATTTGATCTTGCAGACAGTGTTGTATGAAGCTCAGCAGTGCTATGTATCTGTGGTATGTAGCAGTGGAATGTAACAGTGTTGTGTAGTTTGTAGTCAGTCGTCACCTAAACTCGCATCTCGTTCAATGTTCATGGAGTGTCTTATGCAATAGAAACTGGGATAAATTATTATTTCTTATATAACAATAGCAACGCTGATGGATTTATTGCTTTCACTGAGTTAAAGAGCTTGCAACAAAAAGCTACACATAAATGACTTTGTCACACTGACAGAGATTAGTAGTGCCTAATAGTGGTCTGTGCAGCAGTAGCCACTGCGATTATCTGTCATGGGATTTTCTTTTGTAGTCAATAATAGACTGGAATAAATTATGTCTATTAATTCCACATTTTACCACATTTATTGTGTGTTGATACTGTTGTTCATGATAAAAATATGCATAATGCAAAAACGTAATCTCCAGAACAAAACACTGTTAACGAATATAAAATCTTTTAAACAGCGTCAATTATTTGGAAATGACATAAAATCTGTTTTAAATGTGTTACACTCACACAGAAAAATAATTATACATGACGATACAGTAAAACATTGCGCATCTGAGATACAAGAGATATTCTCTAATGGGTTGTTTACAGTGTTTAATGTCGGACTACAAAGAAATGTAACTGTTAATTTTGTTGAAACGGTATTAAAAAAGTTCATGGTCAATACTGAAGTAGTATTTATTATTATAGGTACTGATATCTTGCAGCATTCAGTACTAGACGCTGCAAATCGATTGGATTATTCTACGGATAACCATGGATATTTTAGTTTTGCATACAGATGGATACTGATACCTAATTTAGAATGTAATTTGTTCATTCCCAGTATCAAGAACCTGCAGAATTTATTATGTTTTCAACCCAAGAGAGTACAAGGTGAACAGGACGAACATCTGAATATGTGTACTCGTTTCAACAACGAAGTGTTGTCATATGCAGCGTTATTTAATTCACGAGGGCGATATTACCAACAGGTGGCCACAAAGTCGTTTACCTCTTCACATCAAATCACTGACAAATTAATATTTCCTAATACAGAGCTAAAACTTAACGGCAGAGTATTTCGAATAGGAACACAGTTATGGCCTGATGTCGTAAGTATTAGGTATGACGTCACTTCTAACACGTCCTCGTATTATGGACATTATTATGACGTCATAAAAGAAATAGAGCACTACTTAAACATGACATCAGTCATTGTTTTCCCTTCAGATAAAGCATGGGGCAACAAAGACAACAACGGTACATGGAATGGTTTGATCGGACAATTGGTACGTAAAGAAGTCGATTTTGTCATTGCACCTTTGACTGTATCAATTATAAGAAAGGAAGCTATAGACTTTGCCGACGTACCCCTTCAATATTCTTTTGCGGCAGGTGTTTTTCAAAAGCCTCAGCCTGAGGCAAACTATCTCTTACTCCTAGTACAACGCTTTAAAACAAAATTATGGATTACATTAGTATGTATAGTAATGTTATTTTCAACTCTCACATTATTCATTCAAACGACCTCTTTCAGACTTAAATATCCGTTGGCATCGATGCATAATTCAAGCCCCTCATTACAAGTAATGATGGAGCTTTTGAATAACATATATGTTTCCACTGCAGTTCTGTTTTCACAGGGAGTACAGAGGAAATGGCTTGCGAGCGGTGCTGTGAGATTTGTCTGGTGCTCGTGGTTTATTTTTAGCCTCATAATAATATGTGCGTTGCTAGCAAACATAACTTCTGTACTTGTTATAAATGTTGCTAAAATCCCCTTTTCCACTCTTCAAGAACTAGCAGAGCAAGATGACTATACATATGGCACACCAAGTCACTCGTTCAATGCGTTGTACCTGTCTACTTCCAACAAACAGCCTTATAAGGACATATGGGAAAATATGCTTAAATTTAGTCAAGAGGACCAGGATATTTTATCGAATAATGCCCAGTACCAAAAAGTAAAACGTGAAAAATTTGTGTATTTTGGCGAAAGCAATGACATATATCGTGAAATGTCACATGATTGCAGTCTTGCAAAGCTGTCTGAGAATTTATACGCAGCTCATTATGCGGTTGGTTTGCCACATAATTCCGCATACAAACCTCTTATCAACGACGCCAGCCTGTGGCTTTCCGAAACCGGCATTATGAATAAATTAATAGACAAATGGATTAAAACTAAAAAAATGTATTGCGAGTCAGCTGTGAAGGAACAGACACATAAAGCACTGAGCGTGTCACATGTGTCAGCTGTCTTTTATTTACTTAGTACATGGATAGCAATATCTAGTGGTGTTTGTATTGCGGAAATTATTTTATGGTCATGTCAAGAACAACGCTTTTGGTTGCTTAGTTACAGGCTTTATAAATGAGAGGTTTCCAAATATAGTTGGTACCTGATAGATTAATGTTGACAGAGTCCCCACTGGGAGTTTGATATTACCAGAGTAACGAACCAAGCAACTGAACTGCCAATCTAATTTTTCACTTCAGATGTAAAATAACAGCACATATACATAAGACACTAGCATAATAAGAGACGATCACATTTGTTTTTTTTTGTGTGTGTAGCAGCAATACTTTACCATATTTATATGCCATCCCCTACACGCCATACCCACACGTCATATTCACACGTCATACACCCAAGTCATACTCACATATCATATCCATTATATCATAAACCTTATGCTCTGAATGGAACATTGAGAACTTGAAACAATGGTGATGCAAAACACTGCAATAGACTCGACACCTGGAATAGAACAGAGAGAGAGAGAGAGAGAGCTTAAAACCATTGGTAATGGTAACCCTGAAAAAGACCTGGCATCTGAGTCTTTGGAAACAACTAACATGACATATGGAAAAAACGTAATGGTCGTATTTTCATTTAGTTGGGACAATTAAAATCACACATTTTGGGCAAAATTCACCGAGAAAGAACTTTCGGAGGAAGAACCATTTCTTAAGATCTGTCTGTATATGAGCTGCGCTGGGTAAAAATTCATACTGGCAAAAAAACCGTCCTAATATCTCGCACGAAAGATTTCTGTGCCTGACACACAGATGATACACAGGTGACACACAGGTGACTCTGTTACATATGGATGTTAGGGTCAGTAGGTGGATAGGATTAAGGTGAGGGGAAACAGTCTGACCGTGATTGCTGTGGATGAAACCCCTCAGCAGATCATTACGAACAAAGGGGTGTAACGGTTAGCACAGTTGGTTAGAGCATTTGGTCTGGTAATCTCAAGGTCCCGAGTTCGATTCAAGCATGGGTTGGTAAGCAGTGGATCGACGTTCGCTCCAACTGCCTAGGCTGAGCGAAAGCAGTTGGTTAGATCATCTATCAGGGAATTCAGAATTAAGGCCCATTGAAGCTTTCGGTCATCCGTTTAAAACAAATGAGCAAGCAATTGATCAAGGCATGTATTTTATTTAGAACAAACGGGCAATTTTAAACTATCTATGGATGCAGTTGTTGGAATATCACTTGAATATTCCGTTCAAGTAATATTTTGTAGAATTGTTGTATATTAGGAGTAAAGTACGAAATTTCTAAATATTTTAGTGTATCTTCAATATGGAACTGAAGTTTATCTTAAAATTTATGTAACCCCTTATTTTTTATTTAATAGCGAATTGATCTTGCGATCAGCTTTATATTATACAGATGGTAAAATTATATCGATCAGTAGGTTAGACGTTGTTTTTAACTATTAAAAATGGAATTACAAATGGTGAAAGATTGTTCCAATTGATTCGATTTTCCTGGAAAATATGGTTCTGTTTTTAGATTAAAGCTTTCGGGTGGCTAGTTTTTTGCGGGTTATTAGCTAGTTTTTGCTGGCAGTTTCGTTATTGTATCTGTAACTGTGTTAGTCAGAAGAAAGTAAGCTATGAATGTTGTCGACTTTAACGTTTCAATAAACTCTTGCGAACGCTTTCTAAAACATGCTACGGCCTGAAGCAAAATGGTACGTATGTGGATCTTATTACGAGGCAGTTTTGGCATTTGTTATCTTACCGCGAATTTACTTTACACTTTCAATATTTGAACTTCATACGTAAAACAACCATAAAAATATCTGACATTTCTTTCGTATTCTGCAAATATATAACTAAATAAAAATTGACGACGGATTTAAGCTTCATGCTGTATATTTTCTCATTATAATAGTAAAAGTATCGTGTAAAACCTCACTTCTAGTCTTTGCGTGTGTTTTCAAAGAGAAAGTGCAAAATCCTGGGAGATAATTTTCAATTCCAGGAGAGAAGAGGTGAAGTACTACAATGCCTAAAACCATCTAACGCTACGCACGAAGAAACTCCTCACCATCAGACGCCACTCACATGAAACCCCTCTCCATCTAACGCCACTCACATGAAACCCATCACCATCTAACGCAACTCACATGAAATCCCTCACCATCTAATGCCACTCACATGAAAGACACCACCATCAAACGCAACTCACACGAAACCCCTCACCATCTAAAGCCACTCACATGAAACCCATCACCATCTCACGCCACTCACATGAAACCACACTCCTTCTACCGCCACTCACATGAAACCCCCCATCATCTTACGCCACTCACATGAAACACCTCACCATCTAAAGCCCCCCACGTGAAACCCTTCACCATCTAACGCCACTCACATGAAATCCCTCACCATCTAGCGCCACTTACATGAAATCCTTCACCATCTAACGCCACTTATTTGAAACCCCTCACCATCGAACGCCACTCACATGGAACCATTCACCATATCACTCAAATGAAGCCACTCACCATCTCCATACTGACAAGAAACCCTGCACCATCTAAGGCCACTCACATCAAAACTCCTCACCATCTAGCGCCACTCACATGAAACCCTCAATTCTAACGCCACTAACATGAAACCCCTCACCATCTAAAGCCACTCACATGAAAACCCTCAATTCTAACGCCACTAACATGAAACCCCTCACCATCTAACGCCACTCACATGAAGCTCTCACCATCTAACACCACTCACAGGAAACCCCTTACCATCTAACGGCAATAAGATGAAACCCCTGACAATTTCACGCCACTCACATGAAACCCACCACCATCAAACGCCACTCACAAGAAACACCTCACCATCTAAAGCCACTCACATGAAACCCCTCACCATCTAACGCCACTCGCATGAAACCACACTCCTTCTACCGCCACTCACATGAAACCCCTCACCTCTAACAAAACTCACATGAAACCTCTCACCATCTAACGCCACTCACATGAAACCCCTCACCATCGAACGCCACTCACATGGAGCCATTCACCATCTAAGATCATTCAAATGAAGCCACTCACCATCTCGATACTGACAAGAAACCCTTCACCATCTAACGCGACTTACATCAAAACTCTTCGCCATCTAGCGCCACTCACATGAAACCCCTCAACTCTACCGCCACTAACATGAAAGCCTCACCATCTAGCGCCACTCACATGAAAAACCTCACCATTTAAAGCCACTCACATCAAACCACACACCATCTAACGCCACTCACCTGAAGTCCCCCACCATCTAACGCCACTCACATGAAGCTCTCACCATGTAACGCCACGCACGAAGAAACGCTTCACCATCTAACGCCACTTGCATAAAATCCCTCACCATCTAACACCACTCACAAGAAACCCCTTACCATCTAACGGCAATAAGATGAACCCCCTTAGAATTTAACGCCAATCACATGAAATCCCTCACCTTCTAACGCCACTCACATGAAACCCACACCATCAAACCCCACTCACAAGAAACCCCTCACCATCTTAAGCCACTCACATGAAGCACCTTACCATCTAACGCCACTCGCATGAAACCACACTCCTTCTACCGCCACTCACATGAAACCCCTCACCTCCAATGAAACTCACATGAAACCTCTCACCATCTAACGCCACTCAAATGAAACCCCTCACCATCTAACGCCACTCACATGAAATCCCTCACCATCTAAAGCAACACATGTGAAATCTGTCGCCATCTAACACAACGCATGTAAAATGTCTTTCTATCTAACGCCACGCACAGGAAACCTCTCAGCACTTAACACAACGCATGTGAAATCCCTCGCCATCTAACCCAACGCACATGAAATCCCTTACAATCTAACGAAACACACGTGAATAATTTCACTAGTTAATGTCATGCACGTAAAATCTCCTCAACAACTAACGCCATGCACGTGGAATCCCTCACCATCTAACACCGCACATGCGAAATTCCCCACCATCTCACCAAATGCATGTGAAACCGCTCACTAACAAGACAACTCGTGTGGTATCCCTCACAATCTAAAGCCACGCACGTAAATTCCTTAACCTTCTAACACCATGCTCCTGAAATCATTCACCATCTAACGCCACACACGTGACATTCCTCACCATCTAACATGTTTGAGGGATTCAAACCCTCCGATTTGGGGATTAACAGTCTCGTGCTCTGCCACTGAGCTACGTTTTCCTCCTTTACATTTCTCTTCTATTTTCAGTCTCACTGCTCCTTCAGTCCTCAGATGTTCCGGTACAAAATCTCGTGAGAAGACAGTTGTGTGAAAAATATCACAAATTATCGGTCTGGTTTTTAAAGTATTTACCTTTGGTTTTACCTTTGTACTATCGTGTGTGCAAAGCAAAATGCAGTAGGGTGTGAAATATACAATACGAATAAAACAAAACAAACAGAATAATAGTGCTTTTGCACAAAATATTACGCGTAGTTGCACACAGCCGAGTAACTCGTGGGTAAAGGGCGCACGACTGCTTGACGAATAACTGCATGACACGTAAGGGCACACAAAATATGACGCATATGTAGGCAGAACCACATAACATGCAGGTGTACACAGCCGTATAACGCGTCTGTTAAGGATGCACAACCGCTCGACGCACAGGTGCGCACAACTCTATGACACGTAAGTGTATACAGAAATATTGCGCATAGGTACACACAACTGCATGACACGGTAAGGTACACAACAATATTACGCATAGTTAGGCGCAACCGCATTACCCGCAGGTGCACACAGCCGTATAACGCATGTGTCAAGGGCGGGCAACAGCTTGACATGTAGGTGCACACAACTGTATTACACGTAAGAGTACACAACAATATTACGCATAGCTAGGCACAACCTGTGAGGCGTGAGGGTACACAACAATATTAAGCATAGATATATACAACCGCATGCTCTGTTCCAACTGTATAACACGTGGGTTGGCAAAACTGCATGGCGCCTAAGTGCGAGCAACCTTATGACGCATAGTTGCATACAAAAGTATAACGCGTAGATGCGCACAAAAATATGAGACGTGGCTGCGCACAATATTTATATAAACTAAGAGAGCAAGAAGAAATGTTTATAGTTAGCGTCTTTATTATCATTATACATATAATTAAATGCCACAAGTTCGCCTAATTTTAAAACAGCACCAATTGGCTTTTGCTCAAATTGCCCTATATAAGAGAATACAGCGGATTACGTCACCTATCACGGAATTCAATATTAACTTTAATGAGTCTTTCGACTCTCCGTTTAAAAAAAGCTCGCTTAATTTTAAATGAACACGGTACATATGAATGCCCGATTTATCAATAAAAGAAAAAATTAACGATGGAGAACTAGATCCAGATTTATGTACACTTATATAAATACGTTATGTTATGTTATTTAGATGTTGGTGTCACGCAGTATGCACAATCTCACACCGCTCCCCAACCACACCTGGTCCACATACCTCCCTACCACACATCCCCCACTACACCTTCCCCACCACACCTCCCCACCACACCTACCCCACGAAACCTCCCCAACCACCCCTACCCCACCAAACCTGCCCCACCACACCTCCCCACCACACCTACCCAAACACATCTTTACCCACCACACCTACCACCAAACACCCCCTACCACACCTGTCCCAACACACCTCCCAACCACACCTCCCCATCACACCTCCCCACCAACCTCCCACACCACACATCCCCCCACCATACCTGCCCCACCACACCTCCCAACCACACCTATCCCACTATACTATACCTTTCCCCACTACACCTGCCCCACCACTCTTTCCCCACCACACTTTTCCCTTCACACCATACCCTCAACCAAACATCCTCCAACACACCTTCGACCACCACACCTTCCCTGACACCTCCCTCACCAAACGCCTCCACCGCACCCAGCCGCCCTTTTATTTTTAGCGAAATTTCTATTTCAGTGTTCAACTTTTGCGCCGCTGTTATTATCTGCTTATGAAACTACAACGAGTCTCAAGATGAATAGCTCGCTCCCAAAATCATTTTATTGTTTTGAATGATACGAAAATAATAGATCCATTTAGTTCATAGACGATAATAGGACAGTGAAACAGAAGTCTATTTACTTTACGAAAGGAAAGTACTTCTAAAAAGTGCAAATGCAAAGACAGAGACGAATTACCACCCCCCCCCTCCCCCTTAACCATTTAGCCAAGTCATGACTGGTGACACGTAAGTGATGCTGTTAAAAGCAATCTTGTGACTTACCGGTAGATGCATTGACTGCACAAATCTGCAACAAGCAACGACATTACGCTGAAAGTAAAATTAAAAAAAAAACAAATGACAACTGTTACAACATTAACCAATGTGTTACATTCAATGAAATTTATAAATTGTAAGCAAAAAGCTACCTATGAATCATTTTGCCACTCTGGTGGCGATTTGCGCTGTGTAGAAGTCATGTGTAGTGTGCAGCAGTCGCCACATTCTCACACTGACGTGATTTGTCCCGTGTAGCATTCGTGTGTAGTGTGCTGCAGTCCCCACATTCTTACACTAACGTGATTTGTACCGTGTAGCAGTCGTGTGTAATGTGCAGCAGTCGTCACGTTCTCACATTGACGTGATCTGTACTGTGCAGCAGTGGGGTGTAGAGTGCAGCAGTCGTCACGTTCTCACATTGACGTGATCTGTACTGTGTAGCAGTGGGGTGTAGTGTGCAGCAGTCGTCACGTTCTCAGATTGACGTGATCTGTACTGTGTAGCAGTGGGGTGTAGTGTGCATTAGTCGGCACGTTCTCACATTGACGTGATCTGTACTGTGTAGCAGTGGGGTGTAGTGTGCAGCAGTCGTCACGTTCTCACATTGACGTGATCTGTACTGTGTAGCAGTGGTGTGTAGTGTGCAGCAGTCGTCATTCCCATTCAATTCACTACCAAGGGATCTTTTTATGTAGAAAAAAATAAATTGGATTTAGTTTTGTCCACTATTTCCGTATTTTTCCTCCTGTACTTTCTTTTAAACTATTTTCGTAATGAGAATATGTTCAATGCATATATGTAATGACCAGAATAATATACCCTTTTGGAATATTAAACCTTTTCAATAAAAGCAATGCTTGAGAATACCCTAAAATCTGTTTTCAATGTGCTACACTGACGAGACAGTAAAACAATATTAATATTAAATACTAAATATTCAACTACAAAAAAAACTGTAACTGAGCTTTTTGTTAAAAATATACCAGAACAGTTTATGGCCAATACTGAAGTACTGTTTGCTATTATCGGTGCTTGCAGTATTCAGTGATAGATTTTACAAATTAATCGGATTATTTAATGAGTAATTATGGATACTTTCGTTTTATATATAGAAGGATATTGACACCCAGTCATAAGTTAATTTGTCTATCATCAGTGTTAAAATCCTGCATATCTTATTGTGTTTTCAACCCAAAAAGTATACGATTTAGAGAACGACTATAGAAATATGTGTACCTTATTGTATTTACGACGTTACTTAACTCAAAGAGCGATATTGCCAGAAAGTGATTCCTCCTTCTTCAAATCAATTCAATGAGAAACCAATATTTTCTAATACTGTACTAAAACTTAAAGAGTATTTGGATAGCATGACATTGCAAGTGTTAGGCACGACGTCACTACCGACACATCACCATATTATGGACAGTATTATGATGTCATAAACGAAATAGAGCACTACTTGAATATGACATCAGTCATTATTTCGCTGCAGATAAAGCATGGAGAAAGAATAATAGCAACGCTATAGGTTAAGGTTTGACTGGGCAACTGACCGATTTGGTCATGGCACCTTTGTATCAATTATAAAAAAAGAAGATATAGACGTACCCGTTTAATATCCTTTTGCAACAGATGCTTTTCAAAAGCCTCATCCTAAAGTACTTTATGTCTTACTCCTAAGGCTTTGCTTTAAAACACAAATACTGATTGCACTCTCCTGTATGATTATGTTATTTTCAGCTGTCACAGCATTCATTCAAAAGGTTTCTTTTAAACATCAAAAATGCACTGGCACTGGCGCATAATTCAACCCTCATTACAAATGATATAACGTTTAAATGAAATGTATGTTTTGAGAGTAGTTCTGTTTTCATAGGGAGCACAAAAGAAATAACATATGCGCGGAGCTTTTGCTCATACGCATTGTTAGCAAAGGTAACTTCTGTACTTACTATAGACAATGCTGGAATCCCCTTATGATGAGTACCCATACGTTACACCAGTCCACTCGTTTAATGCGTTATGCTTTGAAAATTCCAAGAAAGTGCCTTGTAAAAATATAGTAAAATTTAGTCAAGTGGACCAGGACATTTTATCAAAAAAAAACCAGTAACAAAAGAGAAATTGTGTATTTCGGTGACGTTTGTGACATATGTAATGAAATGACATGTGATTGCCGTCTTATAAAGCTGTCTTAGAATTTAGACGCCAATCAATGTGCATTGTCCTTAGTGCATAATTTCGCATACAAACCTGTTATCAGCCGACTAAATTAATAGACAAATAGATAAAAGCTAAAGAATTGTATTGTAAGTCAATAGTTAATGAAGAGACAAAATCACTGAGCTTGTCACGCACGTCGGGAGTCTTTCTTTATTCTCTATATGGATAGCATTGTCTAGTGGTATTTTCATTCCAGAATTTGTTTTTCGTCATGCAGACAACAAATGGATTGCTTAATTATAGACGTTTTTATTTAATACCACCGGGTTATTTGGTATTACCAGAATAACGCACCAACAACTGAACTGCCAATCAAATTGTCATTTATTGACAATGTCTCGAGCAGTGTCCCTCTGATGCAAAATGTGTATATTGTCTATTGAATTATATATCTGTATTTTATAGATTCCGGAAGTAGTAAGCGTGACAACATATTAAATAAGGAGTGTGGACGCAATGTTCACCAATACATCTCATATTCGTACTCAGATCTCATGGTCTCATATCATACCTGTATGCCATACTCACCATGGTAATTCGTAACACTATAATACTACAATAGAGCCGATAGTATTTAATAAGTAAGGCCATTTTCTGCACAATTGACACTTGATTAACTATAGATATTTTTCGTTATTACATCATCAAAATTGTTACATTTGTAAAGTAAGATGTTTATACAAATATTTATACATTGATTTAAAATTAAGCTATTCAAAGCTGTTGACATTTACCACCGATTTTACTGGCACGCCTCTAACCCAAGAAGGTAGGCCATGGAATTTTCTACTGTCTACTATTAAGATGAACTTTAACAACAGTATTTAAAAAGTTTAAAAATAATATGCCATACAGGAATATTTTTTCTTCAATGTTAAATGTAATATTTGAATTTTGCCACAAAATGTCCATATGTGTGGAAATATTTCTTTGATGATCTGCAAATATTTAATTAAAATAAGCATTTGCTTTATCAGATTTTCTGATATTTTTTCAGTTGTTATGTTTTAAATTGTAACGATAAAAGTGTAGTGCAAACGCTCATTTCTAGTCTTAGATTGTCTATTCTAAGTTGAAACTATGGATGATACTTTTAAATTCGGTATAGATACAGGTAGAAATAGATATCCCACTACTGTACAGTAGGTCTGTGTTAAAATACACGTGAAATCACTCATCTCCCTATGCGGTCTGCACAGGTTCGAACCCTCGAACTTAAGATTACCAGTCAAGCAACCAAAAGCTGAGCTGTGCATTACCGTCTATGTACCTCTTCTATACTTTGAGGTTAATATTTCCACAATACTATTTCTTAATTCCCCGAGGCGATATTTACATTACCTGCAACAACATCGTAGTTCAGAAGAAAGCAGTCCAAAGTTCTGCTGGTTCATTGGCTTGTGAATTATGCATGTATTTTATCCATAATTATTGTTTGCATGCATCATTAGAAATGAAATACTGTATGTCAATATCTTGTCTTTCGATAACAATATTTTAGACACGGTGTTGGTGATTTAGCAGTAGCCTCCTGTGGTTGGTGTGTTTCGAAAGTTATGGATACTGTATAAGTATTTAATACACCGGTTACAGATATATTACTTAGTGGTTTGCTTGTCGTGTTTTGTATCAAATAAACAAAAGCAACAATTCGTACAGTTGCGCGATTTAATCAAATCAAATTATAACTTCATACAACTTCATATTAGCTCGACTTTTCTTCACCCTAAACTGAAAACTTCATTGTAATATTATAGGAAATACTCACTAACAGAATGTGCTGCCAATAGCATGATCTAAATTTTGCAATCCAAAGAAGAGAATGGGGTTACGGTTAGTTCCAGTTCTTTTGCGGGTGGTAAGACGAGATTATAGTCCGCTACAATTCCCTCAGCTAAACGAATGCAGTGGGTAGAGTGCCTAACACATAATTCATAAACTAGCCCCACTGAATATACCGGCTTTAACCCTTCAAAAATTGCAAGAACAAATACAAGGCACTCTCTGCTGTGATGCAAAAAGCAAGCCACAATCCGATTGTTCTTTTTTCACTTTACAGTGACATCTTAGACATAAACGGCCTAAACTGATATTCTTTGTTGTGTCGCTGCACCCACCCAGCGACATAGCAGCCTAAACTGATATTCTTTGTTGTGTCGCTGCACCCACCCATCGACATAGCAGCCTAAACTGATATTCTTTGTCCACTCATCGACATCACGCTATAGACCGATATTCTTTCTTATGATGTTGTATTCAAATTTAAGATTTAATTTTCTTCAAACACAAATACTATACTATAGCAAAAATGAAGGTTCCAGTGTTCCCAACATGTCTTTATTTAGTCTTATTCGTCAACGTTACAAACAAGAACATTATTTTACAATATCGTCATATTTTCAAATTCAAAATTATTCTCTTTTCCGTTGTTTAATTATTTTGCTTCAGTATACAAAATGACCAATTCCTGAAATCACTTTAACCGAAGCATTATATTAACATCTACATTCAAAAGGATGTAAATCATAAAGCTCCAGGTACTGTAATAACTATCAATATTTCATTTTGCTTGATTCATTTATCAAATTGTTTTCTTTTCCGTTTGAAATATACTGCTCTTATATAAAAGGCAACGCAATATAATTTCCTGGATATATTTTGAAAGCAGGTGTAAAAAGATTAGTTCAGTTTTTCATATTTGTAATCATTTCTTGGACTTTGGCCTGGTTCTAGATGACCTCTAGTTACCTGTCTTCGTATGCTCATCTGCAAGATATCAGTGTTAATGAAAAATACCATACAGCACTATTTTCTGACAGAATAAGTCACTCTTTCCTCACAGGATAAGTCACTCTTTCCTCTCAGAATAAGTCACTCTTTCCCAACAGGATAAGTCAATCTTTTCTCACAGGAAAGCCACTCTTTCCTCACAGAATAAGTCACTCTTTCCTCACAGAATGAGCAACTCCTTTCTCACAGGATAATTGTCACTCTTTTCTCACAGAATAATTCACTCTTTCCTCACAGAATAAGTCACTCTTTCCTCAGAGCATAAGTCACTCTTTTTCCACAGAATAAGTCACTCGTTCCTCACAGAATATGTCACTCTTTCCTCACAGGATAAGTTCCTCTTTCCAGAACTACTATTTTTTTAATTTTACATTTTAGTGTAAATATTTTAATTTTTTATGCCTTATCGATAAAGAGGGATTTAATAAAAGACATTACTTAAAAATCACGAACTTACGTTGATCACAGTTGGGACCATAACTATGTTCACAGCATCGCCTCTCAAGTGTATAAAACGCATAGGTAATCCAGTCATAGCGGTAGCAGCTGAAAACACAAAACGGTAAACAATCAGTCGCCTTATTCATTTTGCGTACTGTTAAGTATGAAATACTTTACATATTGATTATAATTTTGCTATTACGACTTAACGTTAGCATAATATTACATAGCTCTTATACATAACTCTAACACGTAACACTCACCCATATCCCTCATACATAAATCTCACACATAACCTTAATGCATAACCCTAACCCATAAGCCTCAGATATAGCCCTCACACATACCCCTCACACATAATCCTCACATGTAACCCTAACGCATAAGCCTCATACTTAACTATCACAAATAATCATTATACTTAACCCTCAAACATAACCCTTACACATAACGCTGAAAGATAAGCCTCACAAATATCCATAAGAATTAACCTTTATTCATAACTCTTATACCATATCCCCCAATATAACCTTCATATATATATTTCATACATAATGCTCACCATAAACCTCATAAATAATCCTCACATAGCCCTCCAGCATGACTCTACCACATAACCCTCAAACATAAGGATATAATATTCATATATGCAACCTTCATAACAATCATACACATAACCCTTAAATGCTTATCCATGATGTACATATCCTTGATTTAAACAGCCCTCATGCGCATACCCCTAAAATACAAATTACTCATTGTATAACCGTTATGTATACATAGCTAATGTACATTTACCTCAGGTACATATTCCTCATGTGCATATCCCTCATGTAAATACCTATCATGTACATATACCTCGGTTACATATATCTCACGTACGTATCCCTCCTGCATACACCCCTTATTTACCCCATATATGCATATACTTCATGCACATATCCCTGTGGACACATTCGTCATGAACAAACCCCTGATTTACAAACCCTCATATACATATCCCCATATACATATCCTTCATGTACATCCCCTTTATGTAGATATCAATCATGTATTTTTCCCTCATGTAAATACCTTTCATGTACATATACCTCAGGTACATATCTCTCACGTACATATCCCTCCTGCATACACTCCATATATACCATATACATACCCCCATGTACATATCCCTCATGTACATATCCCTCATGTTCATATGGTTCATATTCATAATCCTCATGTTCATATCGCCCATGTACATAAACCTCATGCACATACTCCTCATGTACATACCCTCATGTACATATCCCTAACGCACATACCTCTCAAGTACATATCCCTAATGTACATATCCTCAGGTACATATCCCTAATGTGCATACCCCTCATGTACATATCCCCTATGCACATATCCCTTATGTGCATACCGTTCATATACATATCCCTCATGTACAAAAACCTCATGCACATACTCCTCATGTGCATACCCTCATGTACATATCCCTAATGTACATACCCCTCATGTACATATCCCTAATGTACATACCCTCATGTACATATCCCTAATGTGCATACCCCTCATGTACATATCCCCTATGCACATATCCCTCATGTGCATACCGTTCATATACATACCCCCATGTACATACCCCTCATATACATACCCCTCATGTACATACCCCTCATGTACATATCCCCCATGTACATATCCCTCATGTACATTCCGTTCATATAAACAACCCTCATGTCCAATCAACTCATTGTATTTAACGAGAAATGCGGGTATCTCACCTACAATTCACATTTCCTTCAAACTTTCACAGTTTAATGTTTTGAAGGTATACATTCCAAAATTGAAAAGAAAAAGGGGGTCACCGATGTTATGAAATAAAGACACTGAAAGGTCGCGTCCTCTTACTTTAGAAACCATTGGAAAAACCAAGAAATTTCAATCAAAATGCAAAATCACAATTGACAATTGCCTCATTTTTCTCCTGTTTGACGAACAGGTCATACGAAATGTTTTAAGTAAATAAAAATATATGTCACGGTATCAATAAGAAAATTATACAATCTTTTTGACAAAATCCCGCTGACTCAATGGATAAATGGTGAAAACAGTGTAATATGATTTTAAAGGACAATATATCAACGCAGGCCCTTCTAGGAACAAAATATCAACACAGACCATTTCTAGACACGACCCTATTTGCCTTTGAAAAAAATCCAGACGCATTTAGTAGCTATTTATACAAACATGGATTTAAACTCAGCGATATTCAATGTAATGTGTATTTCGGTCGCTAGATGGCCAACAGATACCCGCGTTTTCCTTTAAATCTTAAATATGTTAAACATAACAAGAAGTGAAGAAGCATTGTTTTGTTTTCGTTACGTTTTGGATTCACTTTACTTACGTATATCTTCGCCACCACTTTCCACGACAAGAAGTCCTCTTAACTCCCCATCTTCGCGCAGTGCGCCTCTGAGTATATGTCAACCAACAAGAGTCTGCGCTGCAAATAGAAAATGATAAACAAATTTGAACTATATATCAGTAAATTCTTGTGACGAAATCTACATGAAACAAGATGGCATGATAATATATGCTGAGATTCAGTGCACTCACCTAGAAAGTATATGTTCGATTTAATTCAATAATGTTCAGATAAAATTTGGTATATCAATCAGATTTAGCCATATATGCGGCAGACTTGAAAAAGAAATGGGGGACCTTTATGCGGACGTTATGTCAGGAACTTATCAGCTTTTTTATACAATCTGCAAAATAACATCATACAATGATGATGTAATTTGGATGACGTATTGCACCAAATCCCCTTAACTACTGTCGATTATTGAAGTATTTCGCTGAAGCAAGGTGCCCTACGTCATTCGCCATAGCATGCAGTGCTACTTAAGTTCCTGGACAGTTCTTTTGATGTCATTGAATTTTTCTAAAAAAGCTATATGCATGGAGCACTGCCTATAATTTTTTTTTAAATTTATTTGGAAAATTCAAAGAAACTGAAAATTTTAAAAGAATTTTGACCACTCAGGAAACTTTTTTTTTAAATTGAAATCATAGTATCAATTTGCAACATGTTGGATTTTCTATGCATGCTAGATTTTAAAACGGACGTTTTAATTTGTCTACCAGTAACCTAGGACCGTCCGCCATTTTCCAATGGCTTTTGCGCAATAACTTTTGGTAATACTTTTGTCTGTAGCAAATACAGGATTTTACACATGTATTCTGTTATGCGCGAAGTGAAATATCGTGATTAACGAAAATGCCAGGCTGACATATTTTTCGGGCAGTAACTTGCCACTTTATTCCATCATCTCGAAATATATATACACACACATATATATATATATATATATATATATATATATATATATATATATATATATATATATATATACATATATATATATATATATATATATATATATATTAAGTGTAAACTGTAAGCTAACTTATTGCAGCTCAGCATTTTGCATTCCAGAAACAGTGGCAGTTGGCGGGAGGTTCGGCAAAAAATATCGTTTCCGGGTTAGTGTTGTTTTCGGGAGGTGGCGTCACTATAGGCAAAAGCGGGTTTAACCTAGCAGTTTATTGGTAGTTATTTATTGACTGACGCTTTGGAAATGCTTTTACATTACAAAAACATTAATAGAATTTTGATAAAACTAGTTTCTGTGGGTTATTGGCAAACATTTTTACGGGTTTGTTTATAAACATATAATACACGTTGGCAGTATCGACATCTTTTTTTCCGATGTATTTTGGACGTCGTTTTTATTCAATTCAATTTTACCTTCCGACCGATTTTATGTTGTTGATCTCGTACTTAATACATGCTCACAAAGTGTACCAAGATTTCTCTGGAAAGGCTTTAGCAGGGAATATTTGTCTATAATTTGGAATTAGACTTTGGATAAATAGATTATTTAATTTTAATTTTAATTCTAAAGCTCTTTTACAGCAGAAGCCTATTGAATATCTTTTATTATCGCTCATACCTGCACAGTCGCACAATAAGCCAAATCACATTTTGGGTCTTTCGAATAAAATGCGCGAGAATTTAGAATTTCGACTGCGAGGGAACCGGGTAAAACATGAAAGAAATGATAGAAAAATATAGACGAAATATCGCAAAAACAGCTTATACCCGACAAAACTGCCGATGCATAAATGACTATGGCAGCGGATTTGAAACAACGCTTATACGTCGGATAGAAACATCGTTATTACATCGAAAATGCGTCGGATAAAAAGATGCCGATATTGCCAACACGTATTATACGTATTTTTAAACGTCTATAAAACGCATATTTTCCTATGTATAAACGACGTCGGAAATACATCGGAAAAAAGATGCCGATATTGCAATCGTATATTATACGTATTTTTTATACGTCTATAAAACGCATGACGTTTTCTAGGGGACATTATGAAGAATCAATAGAGGAGCATTATGAATATACTTCAAAATTATCAATACTATAGGCTATGTTCTGCAGTATAAATGGTTAAAATTTATAATTTTTAAATCCAAAAAATAAAGAATTTTATGTTTTATTCATTTGATTTGCGATATATTTTTTATAATTTTAAGTTATCTAAATAGTATTATAAATAAGTTTAAGTGTGATAAATAATTTCAAATCCTCAAAAAAATTCATAATATGCGTATTTCCGACGTATGCTGCCGGTATTGCCGACGCATTTTATATGCATCTCCGACGTCGAAGAATTTGTAGGGTAGTCGGAACATAAAAGAAATTGAAACGTGAAACTATTTGTTTAAACCTTTAATACATTTTTAAAATAGCATACGGGTTGTTAAAAGTCCAACTGATCTTTGGGGAAGGAGAAATTTTAAGATTTAGGCGAAATCTCTCTATCATTTCTTTCATTTTTAACCCGGTGATTTTTATTCGAAACGCTGAATTTTTGCGTATTTTTATTGGGAACCAAAGTGTGATTTGGCCTATACATCATAACATAAGTCTACGCATATGTACAACAGATTTCCATACCTATGAGAGTTGCAATTTAGAATAAATACGTACTTTGAAAAGAGAAATATATCTAACAATAAGTTGAACGCAGTAAATATACGTTCTGAAAACGAGCCCCTTCACAGCTATCTTGACAACTGCAGTGTTCAATGTTTTATGCAAATCACTAATAGTTTCATTTTCGTTCAAAAGTGATTTGGTTACTGCATGAACCTTTTCAAAATGTTTATATTTGGTTTGAACAAAACGTTCATTTTGACTGAAATTGTAACCTTTCTTCAACCAAACCCTGAAAGAAAGACCCTGAAACGTGCCTTTGTAAAAAAAATCAGATTTGATAGCTCCACTAAAATACACCTAACAAAAATAAGCCTTCCCTAAAATAAGCCACCACTAAAATTCACATCAGAAAAAAACCTCCCCAATAATACACCGCCACTAAAATACACCGCCACTAAAACATACAGATACCAAAATAAACCACCACTAAAGTACACCGCCACCGCCACCTCCCTAAAATACACTACCCCTAAAATACACCACCACTAAAAGTGTACCTGCATAAAAACTATACCGCCCATAAAATACAGCGTCACCAAAATACGCCGCCACTAATATATACCTGAACTAAACTATAGCACCACTAAAATACACCTCTTCTAAAAATACAGATCCACTAAAATACCTCTCCACTAAAATACAACGCCATTTAAATACACCGCCACCAAAATGTACCGCCACTAAAACACTGCCACCAAAATACACCATCTTAAAACAAACCGCCACAAAAAATGCACATGACCTAAAACACACCAGCACCAAATACACTGCTCCTAAAATACACCACCAATAAAAATACACCACCACAAAAACTACACTAAAATACAGCGTCACCAAAATACGCCGCCACTAAAACATACCACCACTAAAATACACCGCCACCAAAATACACCGCCACTAAAATACACCTCCCATAAAATACACCGCCACTAAAATACACCTCCACTAAAATACACCGTCACCAAAATACACCTCCACTAAAATTTTCTTTAAAAAAAAGTACAAAGTAGCTTACCTTGTTTCTTGTGCAATAACAATAAGACAGATTAACGCGATGCTGACCCACAAGACAAATGACCGTCCTGAATGCATTGTCCGCAATCACAAGAAAGTGAGTCAAATCTGAGTGAAATGTTGCAGCTGCTGTGCAAGTAGTCTTTGTATTTAAGTGAAAAACCGCAAGCCCTTTATAGGGTGACTAAGACAAGGAAACAAAACAAACTACTTAAAATAAACTTATGTTATATTTGTTAAATTTAGCATATCTGTAAACCAACGAAACTAGTCCAACATACAATTTGTTCGACCATTAAGAAATGAAATCAAATTCAAAAATGGAAGAGAAATCAACGGTATGAAATACGATCGAGGCCAATGAAACCAGCCCAAAGGCACGGAGACCGCAAACATGTTTGAAATCCTGTTAGTTGTATATTAGCCCTAATTTATAAGGAACTATTACACGTGTCGTGTTGATTATTTCAAGTGAAATTCAAGCTCACTATAGAAAATAAAAAGAAAATGAGTGACAAAAGAATCCTTAAGGGTATTTTGACTACACTGGGTTGGATTAAACGTATAAAGAACAGGTAGAGAAAAATACGAAAAAAAATAGTAAAATGCTGTTTTCCAAAACCACACTCACAATCAGGAAAACACAATGAAATTGCTATATTATTATTATTATTATATTATTATTATTATTATTATTATTATTATATTATATTATTACTATTATTATTATTATTATCGTTATTATTAGTCTTCTACTGTATATATTTTATCATCACATTTTATTATTTTATTATCACGTAATACAACCATATTATGATTCTATTATTATACATTATTATTGCTATTTTTTTGTATTTTCTGTAGTTACGCAATATGTTAATTATTTTGGCCAAATTTATTCTTTGTGACATATAGTCTTTCGCAATGTATCTTAGCATCTTATTAGTTCAAATAATTCTAACATCCGCTTTTATGTAAATTTATGCAAATTTAGGCAACACTCGTCTTGGTTGAAATGACTAACCTATGCCTACCCCTCCGTAATTATACCAGTCTGAACTCTGCCGGAGGCGATATCAAACTTACAGTCTTCATTTTCATTGGACTAAACACTTAAAAAACATCGTTTGGATGACAAAAATGGCGAGAATAAAAATGATGCGGACAGAAAAGCTGTAGATATTGAATAACAACGAAAAAACGGGAGATTTGATATAAGTATATTCAGACCTCATCACTCGCGTTTGCGATTTCTGTTTTTGTAAGAAAAGTTTTATTCTGTATCTATGACACAACACATATGCAGGAAGCAAATAATGTTTATATAATGTTATATTTATAATAGCCCAAAGTACAGGCGGCTACAAATTGGCAAAGGCATTTCCATGTTTGTTTTCATGAATGGATTCGCTTTATTTGAATTAAATTAACACTTTTAGACCAAAGATACAGATTCACTGCACAGTTGTTTTCTTAACTAATATATTGTGATGCAGTAAAACCTCCCGCCGAAAAAACCTGCATAATTGGGACAACTTCCAAATCCGGACAAATTTTTATTTTTTCAGTCCCTTTTAATTTGTAATTAGTTTTTGTATAAATAAAAGCTAGGAAATTCGGAAACCTCCCTTTTCGGGACCGCGGACAGCATTTGGCAGTCCCAAGTGTAGGTTTTACTGTTTGAAGCCCCGTGTAATTCGGACAAATTAATTGCGTAATCCCTGTGGCTTGTTTGCAGTCTACCTCAGATAATACCAAATGGGGTCATATAAGGACTTCATATTGTATCTATATTGCATCTATAAAATAAAATTCGTCGAATAAAAGCTAATTGAAAATGACGACAAACAAGAAACAAGGAATTATTTGAGTCTTGGTGACAAAGTAAAATTAATTAAAGCAAACACAGGAAAAGCCATCAGAAAATTAGCTGATCATTTCACTCTTGATAAAAGTATTGTTTCTGATATTTTGAAAAAGAAAGATATTTTGCTCAAAGATTACAATGAGTGCGAAAATTTGGGAATTAGAAGGCCTTGTGTCAGAACACCAAATGAGGAATAAAATACGGCTGTTTATGCCTGGTTTAACCGGATGAGAAGTCAAAACGTGCCGATTTCAGCCCCGCTTATTAAAGAGAAAGCATTGTTTTTTTTTTTTTTTTTTTTTTTTTTTTTTTTTTTGCAAAGCAACTAGGACTGAGTGAATTAAAGGCTTCAAATGGTTGGCTCGCATTATAGTGGACCCTGAGTAATCCGGACACCTGGCAAATCCGGGCAAAATTTGCCAGTCCCAATGTTGTATGAATTAATCGGGTTTTACTGTATATCCCTTGGCTTATATGACGTCATATTACACAGGGGGCTTGCTGAAGCGCAAATCTTTTCATTTGAAGTAAAACAGAAATCAATATTAATATGTTCAAAATATTTTAACGTTTATAAAAGTTAATCTAGAAAGCGATTAAAACTAATGATAGTACAGTTTAAGGCAGAAATCTCAATGAAATCTAGGCAAATCAAAACAAAAAATATCTGTTAGCCAAAAGTGGGAGTGTCTGTGTAAGCGTCTTTGTGTGTCTGTTTGAGAGTCTGTATGAGGCTCTGTGTGAGTGGTTGTTTGAATGTTTGTGTGAGTATCTGTGTGAGCGTCTGTCTGTGGGTGTGTCTATTTGAGAGGCTGTATGGGTGAGGGTATGGATGCTTGTATGATTGTTTGTGTAAGTGGCTTTCTGAGTGAGTGGCTGTGTGAGATCCTGTGAGTATCTGTGTCTGTGTGAGCGTGTATTTGCATCTGTATGGGTGTCTGTGTGAGTGTTTGTGTGAGTGTCGGTGTGAGCGTCCATGTGTTAGCGTCTGTGTGAGTGCGTTTGTTCTTGTCGGAGCTTTTGGGTGAGTGTCTGCATGACTTTCTGTGTGAATATCTATTTGAACCTCTCTGTGCGTGTCTGTGTGAATGCCTGTGTGAGTGTCTGTATGAGGGCCTCTGTGTGATTGTCTGTCTGCATGTCTGTGTGAGGTTTGTGTGAGGTTTGTGTGCGTGTTTGCTTGCGTTTTTGTTTGAGGTCCGTGCGCACGTTTGGTGCTTGTTTGTGTGCGCATCTGTTTACGTGCTGTGTGCATATCCGTGTGAAGTCTGTGTGCGTTTCTCTGTGAGTGTATGTGTGAGATTTGTGTGCGCGCCTATGTGAGTATCCGTGTGAGGTTTGTGTGCGTGTATGTGTGCGTCTTTGTGTGTGTCTCTATGCGTGTCTGTGTACGTGTCTTTGTGCGTGTCCGTGTTCGCGCCTGTGTACGCATCTGTTTGTGTGTATGTATGTGTGATTCTGTGTGTCAGTGTGTCTGTATGAGTTCTGTGTGAGGTCTGTGGGCGTGTCTGTGTGTGTGTCTGTGTGCGACTCTATGTTAGTGTCTGTGTGTGTGCATGTGTGTGTGCATGTCTGTATGAGTTGGGGTGTTACTTTTGTTTGAGCGTCTGTGTGACTGTCTCCTTGAACGCCTCTCAAGTGTCTTTGTGAGGTGCACATGTATGTGTGAAGTTTATGTGTGTGTCTGTGCGAGGTCTTTGTATGTTTCTATGTGCGTGTTTGTGTGTGTCTCTGTGCGCGTCTGTGTGAGGTTTGTATGCGTGTCTGTGTGCGAGTCTGTGTGAGTGTCTGTTTGCGTGCCTGGGTGTGTGAGTCTGTGTGCGTACCTGCGTTAATGTGTTCGTGAATGTGTGCGTGTCTGTTTGCGTGTCTTTGTTCGTGTCTGTGTGCAAGTCTCTTTGTGCGTCTGTTAGCGTGTTTGTGGTCGTGTCTGTGTGCGTATCTGTATGTGTGTCTGTTTGCGTGTCCGTGTGAGTGTCTTTGTGTTTGTCTGTGCAGTTCTCACTTCAGAAATTACTTTTTGGCTATTCACCGAAATTGGCCAAATGCCCCCATTATGAAAATATAAGGTTAGGCAAATTTCCAAATGCTTCTTCTCCTGCAATTTTGATCAAATTCCTTTCAAAAAAATAATCCAAAGCTTTTAATTTGGTTGAGAAATCATTCTTAACTTTCTGCAACCATTCAATCACACTTCTATGTTTAGCGGGCTATAGAGGGATCCTTTTATGGGTGATAACAATGACCAAGTTCAAACACGGGTGGAAGAAAGGTGTGCTAAACCCGAGGCAAGGTAAGTTAAAAAATGCTCACAACAGTAAGGAAATCCAGATAATATTCACATTTTGTTTGGCATTTTGTTTTAGTTGCATATTACTGAAATGACCTCTATATTATTGTAAGTGGGTGTATATGTTTGTTGAAACTGTACTAAAATTTATAAACATAGTTCTTCATAACGATTTTATGGCAACTTTTCATATCGTGTCCTGTGGGCTGAAGTAAAACTTGAAAACATCGAGATGTTTATAACTTTTTGGCTATCTTGTGGAAATAAAAAGAAAATACCTCTCGTGTGACATACGGGTACAGCAGTCACTCGTGATGTTTGTCTGTGTTTCGTGATGTTTTTCTACTGTGTTTCGTGACTTCCTGGTAAGCAATAAAATTAGTACTTCCTTATACTGAAAAGGACTTCTAATCATATGTATAAATTCATGCCTATAATTGTCTCTGCCTCTTCTATTTAGTTTATTTATTTATTTCTATTCTTTATCTATTTTTTATTTATATGTATTATTATATAGTGCTTATTATTTATTCATTTATTTTACTTGTTTATTTTTCTCATTCTTTGTATTATACTAGCAGTAGTAAAGATAATATCAGTAACACTAGTAGCAATATAAGTGTTAGAAGTAGAAGTACTAGTAGAAGTAGTAACAGTAGTAGTAGTAGCAGTAGTAGTAGTAGTAGTAGTAGTAGTAGTAGTAGTAATAGTAGTAGTAGTAGTAGAAGTAGTAGTAGCAGTAGCAGTAGTAGCAGTAGAAGTAGTAGTTACGGTTTACCTGTAAGGAAAGCTATATAACCTCACACCATCTTTAACCTTAATTCAAATCAAAAACTGTCAAAACAAGAATGTCCGTGGGCGTTGTGCACAACCGCAGAAACACATTACAAATGCGAAGGGACAGCGACCAACTTTTAACAAAATTTACAGTTGCTAGAAGGTCTCACACGCAACACTGCTATCAAAAGTAGTTTTTTTGTTTGTTTTTTTTTTTTATTTCGCCGTAAGAAATTGTCTTTTGTACATACAGCATTATCTACATTATACAAATGATTCGTAAAATAAATGTCTCTGCAAACATTTTTCGAGTATGTAGTAAATATACCGACACAGATCATGGATTATGTAAGACGTAAAAAAAGACTAGCAACTGAGGGTTGGACTATAACAAACAATACAATTCCTCTAAGTATTTAAAATTTACATGCTTTGACGAATATACCAATTTTT
The DNA here is from genome assembly GCA_949752745.1 of Protula sp. h YS-2021. Lineage (NCBI taxonomy): Eukaryota > Metazoa > Annelida > Polychaeta > Sabellida > Serpulidae > Protula > Protula sp. h YS-2021. Next base: position 62,194,660 of record OX457031.1, on the reverse strand, counting down.
CAATCATTACAACATTTCTAAGTATTATTAAAAGTTTAAGCATCTTCTTTATGAAAAGTAGTTTGTGTTTCTCTTAAAGCTATCAGTTTATTTGGCCATTTTTTTGCCCAACCGATGATAAATATGCTACAACCCTGAAGATCTGGAATCAGGGACGGGGAAAAAAGAAACAAAGAACAAAATTAGAAAAAAAAGAGATTAAAATAGCATATGCTTTTACATGCCCCTGTAAGAGGAAGAACTATAAATATGGCCTGTCAAGTCTATGAAGCGAAACAACGGAGAAGCACGCCTGGAGCGGGATTTGAACTCACAACCTCTTGCTTCGCAGGCGACATTCCAAATCACTGCTTCCATGGGACGCAGAACTATAAATTCAGCCTGGAAAATTGATGAAGGGAGGCAATGAAAAAATCTGAATTGAGTTTGAACCCACGTCCTCGTGATTGTCAGTCCAAAGTATTACCACTTGGGCCATTACCATTTGAGCCATTTCCTCTTGAACCATTACCGCTTAAGCCATCACTACTTGGGCCATCACCACTTGGGCCAGTACCATTTGAACCATTACCACTTAAGTCATTACCAATTGAAGCATTACCACTTGAGTCATAACCACTTTAGCCATTACCAATTGAACCATGACCACTTGAGCCATTACCACTGGGGCCATTACCACTTGAGCCATTAACAGTTGCCCCATTAGCCATTACCACTTGGGACATTACCACTTGAGCCATTACCACTTGCGCCATTACCAATTGAACCATTACCACTTGAGGCATTACCACTTGAGCGGTTACCACTTGGACCATTAAGACTTGAGCCATTACCATTTGAGCCATTCTGGTTGGTATAAGGCGACTTGTGAAGAAGCATCTAGTACGAGTACATTGTAACATTTCTACAATTGGACCTGTTTTGGCCAATGTTGGTCAAATCACCAAAAGAAATACAAGTCCTATGCAAGAACTTGTGGGGAACACTCCTGTCAAATTTCAACGTAGTCGGACCCAGGGAACATTCAAGCCAAATATAGGAATGCAGGGAGAGTAGTATTTTTGAAAAAAAAATGTTTACGCACACACAGATAACGGACGACGGATACCCCACAAGTGACGAGTATAACCCTACCCCCACCCCCTCCCACCCCCACCGACGACTGTCGGCTGGTTAAAAAAAAAAACAGATAGAAGCGAAGACACGTGTGGGGCTAATTGCAGCGGCGGTGTGAATCTGTTAACAGTATGCCACAGACAGATGGCAGCGACTACTCACGCTGAGCTGTAAGCATGTGTGTGTGTGCACCTGTTTTCTACTCCCCACAACACCCAATGCCTCTCTCTCTTTCTCCTTCTCTCCCTCTCTCTCACCGCAGCAGAGTTCCTGTCAATCATTCCGCCGTTATATAAGTTCTTACTCTCACACCCATTTAGTGACTTGTGGATTATTAAATTAAGAAAAATAAGGGAACCATTACGGTGCTTTGTAGTTTTGACATACGGAAATGTCTTAAAATGGACGCTTAGTTAATCCGGAGTTAATCTTCAAATACTGGCTGCGTCCAGGGTGACGAGTGGATATTTTTTTATTCGGAATAGGCGGCAATGACGGTAAAACATCTACTGGTAAAATATCTGCTGGTAAAATATTAACAAAGGTTAGCTTTAAAAAGTGTGCTAATTTTACACGGTATTGACTTGTGCATAGCTTTTTGAAAATTGGTTACCCCTTACAACCTCCGTCCCCCGCACCCCCCTATATCCTACCCCCCCCCCCCTCCCTCTTCCCAACCCCTTCTCACTCGTGTGCTTAACATAGAAACCGGCGACATCCACAGAGTTAATGTAAAAAAAAAAACAAAAAAAAAAAGGTTTTCAGCAAGTGGATAAATGTTATTGCGAATAAAATTATGTTTTTCATGAGGCTGGCATCATCAGTGCAAACTGTGTAATAAGTGCAGCATATCCAAAGCACATGTGCAAACAAATATAACTAAGTGCTAAAACGTTGCATTTTATGAAACGCAACGAACAGAGGAAAGCAAAGAGCAGGGATGTGGTCTTTTAAGAATTGCCGTTTAGTTTTTTTCGTTTATGAGAATCCTCTATGCATACCCCGTCCCCCCTCACCACCCCCTCTACCCAACCTACACCCACCAACCTAAGCAGCCCTTCTTCTTGATCCATCTTTGCGGGTGTGACATTTCCAATTTTCAGGTCGGGGACAGAGGGGAGGGGGAAGGGGGAAGGGGAGGGTGTCACATACGTGTCGGTAACGCAGGTCAGACTTATGTGTGTTATCAGGGGGCGGGGGAGGGGGCAAGGCATCAACTAATGCCTCCCAACCATCCCCAACCTCCGTCCATCCCGCCATCTGGCCACAATTACCCGCTCCCCTCTTTTCCCACGCGTATGTAGGAAACCCCACCCCCACCCCCTTCACTCGCAAAAAAAAGTGAAAGTCAAGCGTTTTTGTACATTGATTTACTAATACAACGACATGCTTCCTTAATACAGCGCTGAATGAAATGAACAGCGGGCGGGGAGGAGGGGAGGAGGAGGAGGGGGGTGTTGGGGAGGGCGAAGGGGTCAATGAATCGAGTCTAATTGCTGTGCGAATTAGTGTTAATCGATCAATCAATTGCCCCTTTCTTGAGTCAGAGCACTACATAAATAATTTTAAAGACTATTAATTTTGCCCACTATTAACTTGGATAGCAGTGATATTACAGAAAGCTTGTGACGGGTGCTCAGATGTTTTCAAAATAAGGGTGAATCAGTGGTCCGATTGCAAGAGTGACCATTTCACGAAAGCTACTTGGAAACGCTTCTCAACCTCTTTGGATCCCCTCCTCCTCTTTGAATCCTGCTCCTCCTCCTCTTTGGAGCCTGCTCCTCCTCTTTGGATCTCCATCATCCTCTTTAGACCCACTCCTCCTCTTTGTATCGCAATCCTCCTCTTTAGACTCTACTCCTACTGTTTAGATCCTGCTCCTCCTCTTTTGGTGCCTGCTTCTCCTCTTTGGATCCTACTCCTCCTCTTTGGATTCCTCCTCCTCCTCTTTGGATCCTGCTCCTCCTCTTTTGATTCCCTCCTCCTCTTTGGATCCTGCTCCTGCTCTTTGTATCCTACTCCTCCTCTTTGGATTCCCTCCTCCTCTTTTGGATCCTGCTCCTCCTCTTTGTATCATACTCCTCATCTTTGGATTCCCTCCTCCTCTTTGGAGCCTGCTTCTCATCTTTGGACCCTCCTCCTCCTCTCAGTCACCTCCCACTTCAGTAGAAATACTGTTTTATATGTAATAACTAATGAGGAAAAGAATTTGTTTTATTTACAGTTTAACACGAATAAGTAGCAAGTGCATTAAACCATCACAATTGACGCAATGGTTAACGGAACTCGGCTCAGCGGAGGGAGAGTAGCTGACCCAATGACGTCATATTCTATTTATAGAAACACCTGAAGTTATGCTGATGTCGCTTAAAAATGATATTTATGCATCTGTACTGGTCTTTTGCGGACAGTGCTTTTGGGAAGCCGGTATTTGCCAAAATGTGAGAGTCTATCTGCCATTTCTTAAGGAAACACCCAGAGCTCACGACGGGGACGTTGACTCTCGCAGAGCTCCACCTACCACCCTGACCACTATTTTTTGTTCGGAACTGAATAAAACACAAATAATCTGCAAGCTGATAATTGCAACATTAAACAGTAAATAATAAGAATAGTACCCTAACATTTAACATACTACCTGCTAAACCATCGGTATTAATTTGACAAGAATCAATTAGAGCCAAAACACACACACAACCTGACACTATGGCCCAGTCACATGAATGTTTTGTGTTGGAAATAGAGTGTAACCCACACACATGACCTGACGCTCTGGCCCAGTCACATGAATGCTTTGTGTTGGAAACAGTGTGTAAACACCCACATGACCTGACGCTCTGGCCCAGTCACATGAATGCTTTGTGTTGGAAACAGTGTGTAAACACCCACATGACCTGACGCTCTGGCCCAGTCACATGAATGCTTTGTGTTGGAAACTGTGTAAACACCCACATGACCTGACACTATGGCCCAGCCACATGAATGTTTCTAAAGATGAGACAGACACCCACACGACCTGACACTATGGCCCAGTCACATGAATGTTTTGTGTTAGAAACAGTGTGTAAATACCCACACGACCTGACACTACGGCCCAGTCACATGAATGTTTTGTGTTGGAAACAGTGTGTAACCCACACATGATCTGACTACTCTGGCCCAGCCCCAAGAATGCTTTAACACACGAACAACCGGACGCTACGGCCCAGTTATACGTATGCAACACACATTACAAACACAATCACTAACAAATATTGCGGGGTTACAAGCCACAGCACTTTGTAATTCATGTCTAACTAATACCAAGCATCGAACAGATGGCATTTTTAAATATCAAGTTACTATTCTTATTATATACTGTTTAATTGCTTAATTAAAAGTATGAAGACTACCTGTGTTTTATCAATTCCAAGATTCGGTTTCCCAATTTTTCCCGAATAAAAAAAGAACTATTTTCTTTTATTATGTACAAAAACCCAACACCGACTATTTACATATGTACAAATTAGATACGCTCAACGTCACTCGCACTAATCCAACTATTAAAGTTTTTTGGCCAATACAACCATTTGACAAAGTACTGTTTATTTTGACCCCGCCCCCTTTCTTTAAGTACTTTTTCAATCTTAAACAGTTCATTCTCTTTCACATCCACTTTCTGGAGCTCTGATTGGTAGAAACTGCTTGTTATGGGCTCGTTATTATAGTCTTTGAGTCTATAAATAGGAACTTGTCCTCTTCTGAACCGCTGAGCTATGGTGAAGACCTCCCCTGTCCATCTTTGGTCGTATTCACGGGTAAACCTGTTTCTTTGATGTGTAATGCGTACACGGTCACCGGGCTTGAATTTGTATCTTCTCGTTTTATGTTTGCCACCCAGCTCGCGTTGTGCAGTTCTACTGAAATATGTCGCTATGCGGACATCTTCTTCATTATTTTCTGTCACGTCGTTTGGAGCAGTGTCTGTGGTACTGTGAACTGTTGCATTGTATCCATCGGCAAAATTCTGGAGCTGGTCAATATATGTGAAGGCATTTTTGTAGGTGAAATACCGGTATATCTTAGACTTGATGGTTTTGATTGCCCTTTCACTGATGGATGCCTTGTTTTCATTTTGAGCAAACAACTGGCGAATATCTCTGGATTTCAAAAGAGACTTGACGGCATTGGCGCGAAATTCCTGGCCCTTGTCACTGCGTATTCTATTCGGTATTCTCCCCTCATTAAAGATGTCTTTGAAGGCTTTAGCCACAGACATTCCTGTTTTGTCCTTCAATGGGCGCAGCCATAGATATTTTGAGAATGTGTCTACTACAACGAGTATATATTTGAATCCATTGTTATCCTTTGAAAATTTCACCATGTCCATTAAATCTGCAGACCACTGGTCATCTTTTCCTGCAACAATAATGGGGGTTCGTTTAAAATGAAGCCTGTTTGGTCTCTGCAAACTGTATGGTTCTTGCTGCTGTAGCCATTTCCGTATTTTACATTTACTGATATCATATTTTCCATCCTTCTTTACAAAGTGATATAATTTATCCGGTCCTGAAAAACTTGCAGGCTTTGAAGGGTTAAAATATATATCTTTTAAATATTCTTCCCAAGATGTCATCCTGTCAACGGTGCATTAACAAATGTATAAGGATGAAACCAGTACTTATTTATATATCCTCTTCATCCTCCTCCTCACTGTCTGACTCTTCCTCCTCACTCTCTGAATCGTCGTCGTCGTCCTCCTCACTCTCGGAATCATCTTCCTCCTCGTCGCTGCCGTCATCATCGGATTCGTCGTTCTCATTATTTAGAAGATTATCTAAATGGCTTTCAAACTGTTTCACAGCCATAGGTACTGCATCTTTCTCACCGTATCCCTTCTTTTGCAAGTTGTCTATCTCTTGCATGATTTGATTGTGTGTTACACCATTAGTCAAATGCAGCATATTCTTAATAAGCCGACTGTAGGTTTTTAAGAACACAGCCATATCTAAGGGTTTTAGCTTTGACTCGGCTTTTTCTTCTGCATCTTCTTCCACCATTCCCTGGTCAATGTATTTGTCAACTTTTCTCTGCCATTCTTTCTCATTTTGTTCTCGTGCCGTTCTCATTAAATTTTGAAAAACTGGAAGTTCGTCAGCTGTCGTAAATTTGGGTAACTCGTCTTCTTCTATTTTGACCTTTTTAGCAGGTGGTTGGCTTTCAGGACACCAATTCTTGACATGTCTTTGCATATCATGAACATTTTCAAACATAAGTCCACAGTCGTCACAGGAAGGCATGCTGTCTGTTGAGTTGCAATCCGGTTGAGTAGAAAAATTTGTTGTGTTGTTGGTCTCTTCAGGAATGAAATATCCTGATATTTCTTCTTTTGTATCTTCTCGATTAGCAGCTGAGATGTGTTCACTTTGACGTTCAGTCATCAAATGAGCTGGTGGGAATATTTCTTCTCCTTTTATAGATTTTGGTGCTGGAGCAAGTAGGTTTGTTTTGAATCGTTCACATTCTGGAGTTGTTTGTTTAGCGTCGATCATCAGATAGCTATATGGCTCCTTTGTGGCTTCATGATAAACATTCATAAACTGCTGAAGGCGACCGGGAAACATAAAACGCCCGAGAGTTTGTACTTGGTCTTGGCCCATAAGAGATTTGAAAATAATCAGGTATTGTGTATTGCGTCTCTGAGTAACTGCTCCTTTGCCTTGAGGAAACAACGACTGCGTAATGTTTATACAACTGAGCGACCTGTGGTGGCTACCCTCAGTAAACAAATCAGCTATACGCTGATCTTGAGCTGCATAGGACATCATGTCATCCAGTATAATCAAATTGGTCTTCTTAATATCGAAAAAGTCATCGTCATCGAGATTCAGTGGAATGCCTTGTATAAACTGTATATTTGGAATTGTGCGTTGCATTTCTGTAAACAGTGGCTGCCATCGTTTGTATAGGTAAACGATCCTGTCTGGTCTGGGTACAACTTTCCGCTGCTGTAATATCTTCTTTACTAAACAGGTTTTCCCGCTCTGGCTAGGACCGGAAATATTCATGGTGAATGGGTGCTGGAGTACGACTGGATTTGTTGAGATTTTTAACATTCCAAGCATTGGTTCTTTGTCGGAGCTCAGGAGGTTAGGAGCTCCGACTATTGAGTCTTCATAACTCCGTTGCTTCTTTAATGACTCGGAGCTCCGGAGCTCCGGAACTGCGGAGCTCCGGAGCTCCGGAACTGCGGAGCTCCGGTGCTCCGGAGCTCCAATTACTGAGGCATCATAACTCCGTTGCTTCTTTGCAGACTCGGAGCTCCGGTGCTGCGGAGCTCCTGCATTGTGATATCTTTGCATGTGTCTTTTCATATTAAATGGTGTGGTTGCTGTTTGGTCACAAATGGTACAACAATACATCCTAACTGTTCAACGTCTTTCGATCAAATGGGGCTATGTTATGTTTTTGTTCTTATTTATACTAAAATCCGTATGGCAGGGTGTTGTAGTCTTCAGTGATGACGCGCTTGTTAAAAACCATCTTGTATTCTTTTGTCTCATCTGATGTTAACAGCACCCTGTCTCTTTTCTGCCTCCTAATCACCGAGTTTGTTGTTTTTATACTGTTGTCTGGATTGTCTACAATATGCTTCACAGTGTCAAAGTCAATCTTCAACGCTGTCTTGAAATTCAATGTGATTCCTTTTATTTTTGTCATAGTCTCTGTTCCACTGGGCTTCTGAATCTTCAGGGCATAATTCTTTGGACCACCGCTCACAAAGTGTGTTATCACACCATCCGGAACCTCATCAGTTAAATCTCCTAAAAAGTCACCTAATGGTAACTCCTGTTGTGTTTCGGCCGTAGTGTAGATTACAGAGTCGGTGTCACAGTACAAAATCCTTGGTCCTAGCTTTTCCAAATATTCGTACAGCTTAAGACGTGCTTGTGCTGTGGTATATGCTGCTATAATAACATTGGTCCTGGAATTGGTCTCGACAAAATCTTCTTTAAATCTCCATCTCATTTCGACCATGTCTTCTGACACAAAGTTAACGTCTGTGACCTCCTGACTATCGCTTGTCAGTAGATCAAAATACTTTCTTGGTTCTTTCACATGTTCTAGCTGACACATGTTTGACCGCTGTCCGAATTTTCCCCAAAACGAGTTCAGCATAAGCTTTGCCAGGGATCTCAAGCCTGGATTCTTTTGAATGTTGCTGTAATCCAGCATGATACCTTCCTTCTCGTAATAGGTGGTAATATACGAATGTCTGTCTTCTTGGCTGCTACACCATACCGGCCAGCCACTTGCCTCTTGTTTGAGCTTTAAGAAGGTATTGATATATTCTGTAAAGAGACCTCCAGTTTTCGTCGTTGGGTCATACTGTTCTGTTTCTTCAAAATGCCACACTTCATAAACAGTAAGCATTCTGTAACCCTTTTCAAGAGCTTTTTTCAGCTCATCTGTTGTCCATTCTCCGTCTAAGGCGCGTTCACTGTCATCATGATTGCAAATGTGACTTCCTTCTTTTGCACATGTCTTGCATAAGGTAAAGATTAGCTTGTTGTTAATGTTGCTTGGCAACACCGGTATCAGCAGTCCTCGTGGTGGGAGAATTGAACATTTGACTAATCCTTCATAGCACTCGATTTGCTTAAAATCTTTGAATATTCTGGTTGGATGGCCGACAGGATATTTTCCGTACTTATTGATGTAGGGGTACAGAGACGTCACGTCGTTGTACTTAATGGACTGATCAGCGGTAGCTTCTTTGTACAGCTGAAACGTCTCTGTTCTTCCTCCATTGAACGCTGCCCTTGGACTGAGTGGTGTCACTAATTCTAACTGGTTCACAAACTGTTTGATGTCCTCATCTTGGTCTAATTGTTTGTCCCATTCACATTCCCATATACTTCTGTACACATATCCCTCATTCTCCAGAAACTTTTGCTTCTCAATCGTTGCTTGGTGGAGTTCTTCCATTGTTTTGCTATTTACTGCATTTACAGTAGTTCTTGCAAAGCATTTCGGACAGCCATGCCAGAAACAGCCATGAAATTCTGCTGCTATTTTTTTGCCACCATTAATCTCATAAAACCCATCTAGCTTGTACGTGTCGACTCTTATTTCACCACCATTTTTTGCATGCTGTATGGAGATGTTTTCACTGTGTTCTAGGTACTTAAGCCACTGTATAGCTTTGATAGACTGCTTGTCTTCTGGGCAGTAACCTTGAGCTGGGATGAGAGCAATTGTGTCTTTCTTCAGAAAGTTTTGTCTGAAGACTTTCATGCAGGCAGCAGCAATGGTAATACAATTCTTGAAAGGGTCTGCGTTGGTGATATTCATAAACAACTTTCTAAACTGTAAACAGGCACGTCTCAATATATCGACGTCTGATCTGCAATAGGTAACCAACTCTTCTTGAAGGTTAAATTTGTGGTTTTTGTTTTGTTGATACCACGCCATAAACTGTTCTCTGTCACCAGCCTTCATACTGTCGGGGTTATAATAGGACACGTCGGGTAAGTGGCTCAGCTGTGCATTCTTGTTGTTGTCAGTATTAAACATGTGCGGAAAGTAGCCTTTGGCTAATTCATCAAGCCCAAACATCTTCGGTAAATTCTTCAGTGCAGTAGGCAAAAAGTTTATGGAATCGAGAAATTTGATTCTAAAAGCCGGAACTTCCAAAGACATGTTTTTGCTGCCGTTTGGTATTATATTTGGGATAATTGCATTCTTATATAAATATTGCACAATAGGATACGAGTCGTACCCCTTGAAATTGTGACAAAAGACAATGGTCTTTCTAGTTTGTTTAGAAAAAAGCCACTTGCAGAAATTTTCCGTTGTATCTTCCCCTGTAAATACGACTTCGTTGGGCCCACACTCTGTACATTCGCTTGTTTGGGTTATTTTACCATTCATGCATAGAGTGCAGACCTTGTAAACAACACAACAGTTTGGTTTGTGTTGTTGGGAACCACACTCTGATTTATTGCAGTTGACACATTTTTCAGTGACTGGATTGTAAAAATAACCCTCTTTACACTGAACTTGTGTGTCTTGAGTGCATTCAAAATCAAAAAATATATATGTCTGCTTCCCATTGTCACAATCGTCATCTTCGGTGGGTGCCATGTAGCATTGATGCCCTGGAAAAAAGTAGCCTCTGCATGTGTTGCAATAGATTTCACCACACTTGTGATTTCGTTTGTGTTTGTATTTGTTGATCAGCTGGTCACAATCTGTACATCGGAAATATGTGTTGCACGTAGAGTTTCCCATCTTGGTTTGCTTCTTGTGTAAATCAAAGCACTCTGTGCCCTTGAAATACCTATGACAGTCACCACAGTGTATTCTTTCTTCATCGACCGGCTTGTGAATTTTATGGCAAAGATGACAGGGTTTGTTGCACTCATGCTTTTCTTTGTGATCATAACCCTTTTGACATAGGTGACAGAAGTAATTTCTGTTTAAGAAAGCTGGTATAGACGTAATGACATCGTAGTGGTTGCCATGGTGGTACAAATACATCTTCTTATCACAGTCGGGTCCAGAATAAATAATGCCATTAAAATGGTCACGTGACACGATATTGATTTGGTAGCCGGGCAGGACGGATTCAAACTTTTTGATTTCATCTATACCACAGTTTCCTAATGGTACACCAGCACTTTGGTGTAGGTCTTCGGCTAATTCCTTTTGAATAAACCTCCCTTGTATTATACTTCTATACAGTGGATGTTGGTCAATTCTTGCTTTTGCGGTCACAATAGCACGAGCACAACACAGTTCGTCATGGTTTCGTATGCGTATAATACACTGTTTTCCTTTCAAAAATTTCTCTAAATCTATACTCCCCGGCGTTGGGCCACTACCTCTTGGTAATTTTGCGTGCAAAATATCGATTTCAAAACTACCATCAAGAACAAATTGTTCAAACGATTGTAAGACTCTTTGTATTTCCCCCAGGAAATGGTCGACGGTTAGCTGAGACTTTCTCATAAAGGATAGTTGTATGGGAAAGTCTAATTCAGGGCTCTGGACTGTCATACGAATTAAATCATTGTCATCTGCATGTTTGGTCACTTCTTCCATAATTGATGTAAACAGGGCTTTCAGGGCTTTGACGATTTCTTTCACATCCTTCACTTCTAGGTGTTTCACAGTGGCTTTGTAAACCGTGTTGTTGGTATTGAATTTTACACTTCTCCATTCCCGTATTTTAGTGAGGTCATAGAATTCCTGGGGAGATTCTCTGAGCTTTTTAGGAGCAGGCATTTGTTCGTCTTCTAGAGGTCGTTTACCCCCTGTTTGATGGTGCATACGTCTATGGCGTAGAAGGCTGTCTTTGCGGGTAAATGACACCCCACAATCATTGCAATGGTAAAAGTTGAAATCAACATGTTTCAGCATATGTCTATTCAAATTATCTTTCCTGCCAAACGTTTTATTACAAACGTGACACACAAAGGCGTTGGGCATTGGCTTGGAAAACATCGTTGTCTGCAAAATGAAAAACGGGTTGTCTTAATATGTTCTAGATACGGTTCTGAATGTGTTTAGGCTATGCTTTGTGTAAAAATAGATCATGTGACAATAACATTACCTCAGTGGGGTTGAAAAAATTAGACATTACTTTTTTTGTCTGGTAGAGTGTAGCTAATCAATACACCGCAGAGGTAGTTACAATGTCGAGCCCCTTATACGTGGGTTAAGTATAAAGGCTAGCAAAAGATTATGGGATGATTTATACTGTTGACATAGCGAACACACTTGTTAATTTTATCCTCTGAAAGCTGAGATATTCGTTTGGTAGCAAGTCCTTGAGGTATTGCTGCTTCAGTGTCTAACCACATAATGAGGATTATTCACGCATGTCTGCCTTATATACCCTTATAGGGAGGTTAGGGGAATTTGAAGGGGAAAGTACCTAATTGGTATTGGCCTATCAAAAATAAAATAGTTTTGGGAAGAAAATCTAGTATTTAACCAATATAAAAAAATAGTATTTAAAGAATGTGATTGACAAATTAATTATGTGGATAAAAATATAGAAAATATGTTATCTTAAAAGACAATAACGTATTTTTAAGCAACAATGCTATGTCAGCATAAATTTTTTACACCACCAGCTATTCAGGTAGGATCTTCTATAAATAGAATATGACGTCATTGGGTCAGCTACTCTCCCTCCGCTGAGTCGAGATCCGTTAACCATTGCGTCAATTGTGATGGTTTAATGCACTTGCTACTCGAATACGTGACCAGTTTGATGGAATACCGAACGCCGTAGCAGCGGGGAAATCCTGTGGCCGTTATCTTATCCCAACGCGATGTAGTCTACACTTACGAGATAAACAACTGTATGTATAATTTCACTCCAAACCAACAACAGCAACAACAACAACAACAACATGCCGCTCTGTGCGAAGGCATTAAAACATATACTTTTCTCTAATGCCACGTCAAATGACGGACAGACGATGGAGAAACAACGTCCGTATGACATCCACAATTCTTCCATTTCGTCTTTCGCAAATCCAGTCGAAACCAACCGATCTTCCGCCATTGTGGACACGCTGTGGAATATTTCGAACCACACAAAAGTGCATCTGTATCCAAATCAAACATACCTAGCGGATAACAACAATAAAACAGACATAGGCCTGGATGATGACGTCAGCGATACGTCACACTCAAGTGACGTACGACAATGGATATTAACGGAGTTCCAAATGATCAAAGCTGTGGTTTTAATCGTGGTTCTTTCGCTTCTTCTCCTATCCACGTGTAAACTGGTGTTGAAATCTTTCGCCAGGCACGGAACAGGAAAAGATGAAGTCTGAAGGGCTTTTTATATTATTTTTTTTTCTTTACTTTATATAGTTTTTTGGGTTTTGTGTCTTTCATTTTTATTCAGTTTTTATTTATTTATTTATTCATTTTTTATTTATTTATTATTATTATTATTATTATTATTATTATTATTATTATTATTATTATTATTATTATTATTATTAGTATTATTATTATTTTTATTTTTGTTATTATTTTTATTATTATTATTCAGTGATTTTGACTGATTTATCTATTTATTTTTTGCTTAGATTTTTTTGTTTTGATTGTTTTTAGTGAACGAGATGTGTGGCGGCGCCCGGAAACGCGCCATCGCGACGTCACATTACGTCATATCCACAACAGCTACACTAGAGTTTCCTGAAAAAAAACTGCGTATCTTGTTAATAAGAAAAATAGTTTGAAGAAACTGCTTAGTGAGTACAAAAGCTCGAAAACTGCATAAATGTACGTGGCCGGAAAAGGCGTAAAAGTGAACACTGTGCGTTTGTGTCTTACCCATTCATATGTGACATGTACCATCTTACAGTGACGCGGTGTTAAAAAAGATAAACGTGTGCTTAACTCGGAGCTTTGTGTAATAACAAAAAAAGTTAAATAAAATCTTTAAAAATAACACCGATTCTGATTCTTTTTGTGAGTGATCACGTGATAGGATCATGTGATTAGGATCACAGGATCATGTGATATGATGTTGCTAGGCGTCGGCAGAGTACACCAAGCACAGCGTATGATATCGGCGCTGTCAAGTAAGTCACAAAGGATAACCAACAACACGTAAAAGAGAACGGATTGAACTCTTTTGTTCCTTTTTTTATGATTTAAAAGCGATTATGTTTCTCACTTGCAGACGAATTTTCATGAAGGAGAAAAAAAAAACAGCGAAAAAAGGGGTAGAGCATTTCCTATGCTAAATTAAGCTTGAATTATAAAACTAGACGGAGTACGTTCCATGACGCGGAAAATGCACTAAAATCACGGCTGTAGTGATTTTTCTAGAACCCTGCATCCTGCTTTAGCAATCATTGTGTACGCAATCGATTCGACCTTGCAACAATTGCTTACATCCGGTGTGGGGTGGTGAGGACCGGGTGGGGGGGGGTGTTGAACAGTGGGGAGGGGGGAGGGGGGCAGAGGGGGGCCGAAACTACTGCAATCTATCGCAATCGGACCAGGCTATTTGAAAAACAATCAGTGAGACGGATTAATGTCCTCTGTCCCCTTCCACGCCGTCCCCCTTTCACTCCCCATACCATATTGATCAGTTAATGAAATAAAATACAGATGCAGGAATGCTGGAATCCTTCTGCGTGAATGACGAACTTCAATTTTAAATGAAATTTCTTTCCGAAATAGTAAAGCTTGTGTTCCCACAAGAAATTGCTTTTCTTTTTCTTTTTTCGAAAGTTTTCCACAGTTAATCGTATGAAGTTGGCATAGACCCCCTATCACATTAACACCCTTTGGGCCTTTTAGCCTTCACTTGATAAGGCCGTCCCCGCAACCCCCCCCCCCCCTCCCCCTCCCCGCCCTCCGACCCAAGGCTATGCTCAGTAATTCTGTATCGGAGCCTCTTCCAGGTCAAATAGATTTTCCACCCAGGCATCCTTTCAATTTCGATATTTTTAAGGTTCTCATCAAGTCTAGTTGATTATAACCCTATTTGTCTATGTTCCTTTCTGACAATTTCATTAACTGCATACTTTGTCTATTTTATTTATTTATTTTGTATTTTATTCATTTATTTACTTTTGTGCGATAAGAACAACCATCATAGGCAATGTCGGGGCGTGATTTATTTATTTACCAAATAGTTCTTCTGCTTATTACGCCATTCAGAGGAAGCTATTTTATAGGCTGAGAATGGCGCAAGCCTGTTAACATACCATAAAATAGTGCCATAAAGTAGTGCCATAAACCAGCTTTTTTATTAGTTAATGGGCGGAGTAGTAATATACACGCTGCATAATGGTGCTATTTTATTAATGAACGATCCCGTGTAACCATGAACAAATTGCTCCATAATCTTTTAGAACTAGCCCTGCCGGGAACCTGTTTCTCAAAGGCGAAATGTTTAACACTAAATTATATTCTTAAAATCACTTTCTCCCTTTGAGTAGAATTTTAGAAACTTTTCAGTCGGGTTCTAGATTGCTTTTCTTTTGCAAACAAGCAATGTTTTATTGTTTTGTTTTTTTTTATCAGATACCGAAATCTTTCTAATAACCTTCTTTACCAGTTCGAAAACTTTCTAGAAAACAGCTTTGCTACTTACTCCATGAAACTGCACCCTCCCCCCCCCCACTAGTAGATAGGAAACGAGAGTTCCACCACAGGAAGTGACGTCATACTGTCTAGACCGGAAGTGACGTCTGGACCGGAAGTGACGTCAAAGGCGTAGTCATGGCAACGAAGTGTTGTTGTCATGGCAACGAAGTAAACAACAGTTCTACGCCAGGAAGTGACGTCTGGACCGGAAGTGACGTCTGGGCAGGAAGTGACGT
Organism: Protula sp. h YS-2021; assembly: GCA_949752745.1. Lineage (NCBI taxonomy): Eukaryota > Metazoa > Annelida > Polychaeta > Sabellida > Serpulidae > Protula > Protula sp. h YS-2021. The sequence continues at coordinate 62,179,193 of OX457031.1, read as the reverse complement.
CTGGACCGGAAGTGACGTCTGGACCGGAAGTGACGTCATAGTAACGTCAGAGGTGGACCAGATAGAGCGCGCGCGTGTTGAGATGACTTTTTTCCCACTCTCTCCACACACACCAACAGCACGACTGAGCATTTCATTTCATAAGCCACATAGGTATTTCAACCTTCTGATGACAACTTTTTCCCCCACACTCTCTCTCCACACACCACGACTGAGCATTTCATAAGCGGCATAGGTATTTCAACCTTCTGATGGCAATTTTTTTTCCGCCTACTCTCTCTCCACACACCACGACTGAGCGTTTCATTTCGTAAGTCGCATAGGTATTTCAACCTTCTGATGGCATCTTTTTCTCCCTCCATTATTCGTTTTTTATGTTTTTTTTGTTTGAAATGCAGTGTTTACTTAGAAAAAAAATGGCATCCTAAAACCTGCAATCATCATCAGCAGCATTTCGTCATCAGTGTAATCAGACTGTGTCATCTATAGCCAGCGTAATCAAACTGCGTAATTAGACTTCGTCATCAACAACGTAGACAGCGGTGTCTGGCTTTTTTTTTTTGTGACCCATAGTAAAAAGCGTTATACTTGACCGACTTGTCTGAAAATTTCACTGTTTGATTCAGTTTTATATCTAGTTCTCACATAGTCATGGACTGGTTGCGCAGCTGGCTGTATGTATCATGAATTAACCTTAGAATGGTAAGTTAAAAGTGGAATAACTTTCGTTATGATTGACGGATTTGCATGAAACTTTCACTCTTTGATTCACTTTTATATCTAGTTTTAACATATATATTTGAATAGTCTCATAAACAGTTGTTTAAGTCGACGCTTATAAATGGGTCGAAAGTCATCACTTGCTATGTCACGCGTATCTTCAAGCCCTTGTTCTTCATATTCTGTAACCTTTTCTTGAAATTTGGTATCATATTCATCGTAGACTTCTTGAACCATATCATACCAAACAGAGTCTGTTTCTGACTCATTTTCAGAGCTGCTGTCATCATCACCCTCACCAGAATGTTCCATATGTTTGTAAAAAGCTTCTAGACTGTTGTATAACGCACCACATTCTGTACAAGCATGTGCATTCTTTTCAGTCAAGTTGACGCTTTGACTTTCCATAGAAGACTCATCTAAAGTTTCAGTGATAGGTGGTTTTACAGGGTTTTCCATATCTATCTAAAATTCTTCTTCTTCTGAAGTGTGAGCATTCTTCAAGTGTCTTTTAATACTTTGTGGCCAATTGTAAGATTTCAAACAATTGTTGCATTTATACATCCTTTCGGTTCAACATACACTTTTCAAATTATGAAAAAACCTTCAAACATAGCCTTATATACAACTTGTTGAACAACATGTTGAACAACATCCACCATTCAAACATGTTGTTGAACATGTTGTCTACGCCGAGGGTTAAGGTTATGCCGCTTAGCAGAGTCTTACGTCATGACGTCATTATGACGTCATAATGACGTCATTATGACGTCATTACGTCATCATTATAACGTCATGATGACGCGATTCGAACAAGCGCGTGCTTTATCAAAAACTGACTCAGCAGAATTTAACACTGATTCATATGTTTCACTCTTCCTTTTACGCTGCTTAGATGTAATCAAAAATGGTGTGTAACTTGTTCAAACTTGTTCAAAATTGCTGAGTCAGCAGAATTTATCACTGATTCATATGCATGTTTCACTCTTCCAAGCTGCTTTTCTTCTCCATGGCTGTAAATGAGTTCACTCCTTACATGCAGTCACATTGCCACAACGTGGTAATAAACTCCCCAAGTTCTAGTGTTTTTTTTATTTTCGTACCCTCTTTCGTATTGTACAGCTGGAAGTTGAGGCGTCTTACACTCTCACGACCGTACAGGTCAAACGCTTTATGGAATTCCTCTAACCATAATCTTAGCTTCTACTTCGAAATCATTTAATAAACCTATTCAACATATGTCTTGTTTTTTCTTTGCTTGAACTACAACTTGTTGAACAACAAATTGTAAAACAGCATGTTGTTGAACAAGTTGAACATGTTGTTGAACATGTTGAACATGTTGAACAATTGTTGCACAATTGCTTAACAACTTGTTGAACAATAGTTTGACGTAAAAATAATTCAAACACATGTTTGAATGGTGGGTGCGCGCCATTCTAACAACAAATTTTCATGCGAATCCGTCAACTATAGCGGAAGTTATCCCACTTTTTCACTTTTTACAAAATTAAAAATGGTGGTAAATATGCACAAAGCCAAATGGGCAAATAGCATATAACCACTTAATGTTAAAACTAGATATAAAACTGAATTAAACAGTGAAGGTTTCATGCAAATCCGTCAATCATAACGAAAGTTATCCCACGTTTTACAAAATTAAAATGGCGGTAAATATGCACACAGCTAGCTACGCAAATAGCCTATAACCCCTTAATGTTAAAACTAGATATAAAACTGAATTAGACATTGAAACTTTCATGCAAATCCGTCAATCATAACAAAAGTTATTCCACTTTTAACTTACCATTCTAAGGTGAATTCATGATACATACAGCCAGCTGCGCAACCAGTCCATGACTATGTGAAAACTAGATATAAACCTATAATCAAACAGTGAAATTTTCAGACAAATCGGTCAAGTATAACACTTTTTACTATAGGGTCACACTGCAACTCCAAGCAGCTAGACACTGCTGCCTCAGAAAAAAAAAAGTCAGACACCGCTGTCTACGTTGTTGATGACGAAGTCTGATTACGCAGTCTGATTACGCTGGCTATAGATGACACAGTTTGATTAAGCTGATGACGAAATGCTGCTGATGATGATTGCCGGTTGTAGGATGCCATTTTTTTCTAAGTAAACACTGCATTTCAAACAAAAAAAACATAAAAAAAACGAAAAATGGAGTACAAAGAGCAACATAAGTAAAACATTTTATCATGGTGTTGGTATGTATGCATGAGAGTGTGGGGAAAAAAGTTGCCATCAGAAGGTTGAAATACCTATGCGACTTATGAAATGCTCAGTCGTGGTGTGTGGAGAGAGAGTGTGAGGGGAAAAAAGTTGCCATCAGAAGGTTGAAATACCTATGCGACTTACGAATCGAAACGCTCAGTCGTGGTGTGTGGAGAGAGAGTGTGGGGGGAATAAAGTTGCGATCAGAAGGTTGAAATACCTATGCGGCTTATGAAATGCTCAGTCGTGGCGTGTGGAGAGAGAGTGTGGGGGAAAAGTTGTCATCAGAAGGTAGAAATAACTATGTGGCTTATGAAATGAAATGCTCAGTCGTGTTGTTGGTGTGTGTGGAGAGAGTGGGAAAAAAATCAACACGCGCGCGCTCTATCTGGTCCACCTCTGACGTCACTATGACGTCACTTCCGGTCCAGACGTCACTTCCGGTCACGACGTCACTTCCGGTCCATACGTCACTTCCTGGCGTAGAACTGTTGCTTACTTCGTTGCCATGACAACAACACTTCGTTGCCATGACTACGCCTTTGACGTCACTTCCGGTCCAGACAGTATGACGTCACTTCCTGAGCCAGAACTCTTGTTTACTTTGTTGCCATGACAACGCCTATGACGTCACGTCCGGTCCAGACGTCACTTCCGGTCCAGACACTATGACGTCACTTCCGGTCCAGACAGTATGACGTCACTTCCTGTGGTGGAACTCTCGTTTCCTATCTACTCCCACCCCATCCGCCATCCCAACCTCACCATGAATTGTGCGTAACTGAGCAAAGTAATTTATACGAACATTCAGTGTATATAAAATGACCAGGTAAGATTTTGCACCCACGTGTCATATTTACAAAACCAACAGAAACATGTCACTATTCTCAGTGTGTCTATTTCCGGTGAGCGATAACGTGAAACCAAAAGCAAACTATCACCTCAAATTGACCCAGAAATATTTACTGGATGGTCAATAATAACGTCATGTTGACTCAGAATAACTCAATATGTGCTAATTGCTGGCCATGGTCAAATTTATTTATTCAAAGGATACACATTTAAAAAGAACTCAGTTTTTGAAAAAGGGCTTTTTTCACAAAGAAATAAAATTATATAATATTTTCATGCGATTATGAGGAACTGACACCCACAAACCACTCTCATATCTATCCCTGTCAAGAAAGACCCCCTCCCCCCCCCCACCCCCATCCAACCCTTTTGCTGGTAATAAGGAGTACTGATTGAAAATCTCAACCAACCCTCCCCCCCCCCCCCCGTCAATGAAATTGGTATTCCTTGATTACCCGTCTCAGGTTTATATCCCTATCTCCGAGTTTGTTTTTTTTTACACGCATGAAAGCACATTTTATATAAAGTTGTCCCACTCCTTCCTGGGTCACTGACTGCTCTTTACTGATTGACTCTCTAATGATTGACTCCCCACTGATTGACTCTCCACTGATTGACTCTCCCCTGACTGTCCTTTACTGATTGACTCTTCCCTGATAGACTCTTATTGATTGGCTCTCCAAGACTGCTCTTTACTGAATAATTATTCCCTGATTTACTCTTACTGCTCTTTACTGATTGACTCTCCCCTGACTGCTATTTACTGATTGACTCTTACTGATTAGTTCTCTTCTGGTTTACGCCTTTGCGAATAGTCAGAAAGCCCCGCCCTCCCCGTCCAAACCATCACCTTTAAGTGAGTCCCTATGGTTTTATGTCCAGTATACCCCTTAATCTGTCCCATTTGCCCTTCCCCCGCCTCCCTCGGCCGCCCTCCCTATCCGCCCCACCCTACAGCTGTAGGGGAGAGGGGGCGATTCTAGTGTTGTACAACGATCACATCTTACCATTTCCTGAGGGGGGCCATCGTACGCACGCACCGGTGGAGTGGACAGGAGGGGTCTGACGCCAATGCAGAGAGAGAGAGAGAGAGAGAGAGAGAGAGAGAGAGAGAGAGAGTACAAGAAGACCTATTTTTCTTATATAACTATATATAATTCATTAAATAAAATGGAAAAAGTAGCATTAAAAGGCAGAAGGCAAGGAAGAGAAAGAGTTGCAATTTGCAAGTCTCGACCGGAGATAACCGCCTCCCCCCCCCCCCCCCCCCATTTTCCAATGCTCGCCAATGCTATGACGGATGCAGACTTTCGTGTTTGTGTAGACGAAAGACGTCAGCCACGAGAAAAGGAAGACCCCTAATTTCTTCATTTTAATACTTGTTTCTGTTTTTACCTTTTCTTCACAAAAAAATAAATGAAAAAAAAAAAAAAACAAACAAACAAACAAGCTCAACAAACCTACCTACGGAAATTAGGAAACCTTTCAAGGAGTAAAATGCAATCATTTAAATCATTGGAGAAACTTAAACAACACAAAGAACTCGACCATCATAAACAGCAACAACAACGACAACAACAACAACAATGACAACAACAACAACAACAACGACAACAACGACAACCACAACAACAGCAACAACGACAGAACTGTAACAATTAGGTTAATTAACTAAGTTGGCCATAGTTTACAATGCATTGGGAGGCGTTTCTAAAAGTAACTCTCACGCTTCGAATGACAGTGTAGCCATTCGAAACGCTCGACCAGATTGCCCGGATGATATTCAAATCGAGCGAAGAGTTCAAACATCGCCAAGGTGAAAGCAATTGTTTCCTATCTGGACTAGTTTTGTGTTTAATTACCGAACAAAAACCTAAGAGAAATTGGCACCTAAGAGAAATTGGCAAAACTGTTATGAAGATGTGCCTACAGGCAGTTATATTAGGATTTTTACGAAGCTTCTCTGTGTTACACTTACATTTCCCCATTACACTTGCAGTTCCTTCGTTACACTTGCAGTTCCTTCATTACACTTGCAGTTCCTTCGTTACACTTGCATTTCCCTTGTTACACTTGCATTTACCTCGTCACATTTGCACTTACGGTTCCCGTTACATTTGCATTTTCTTCATTACACTTCAAGTTCCCTCGTTACAGATGCAGTATCTTCGTCACACCTTCCTGATTGGCGCGGCTGGGAAACGTCTTCCATCAAAGAAGACTTATTTTGAAATGTAATCTCCTATTGCAAACTCGTCTGTCAAACGCAATCGACACGTTTATGATGGCGATCACAACCCTTGCCACCCCGACCCCCCCCCCCCCTCCCCTCCCAGACTCCGCACCACTTCGGATCTTCTCCGAGTGGGCGGCGGGAGTTTCAGGGTAGCAATTCTGCTTCATGGCTATAATTTGTTATAAATTGGAGGTGCGGCAGATAAAAGAAGTTTAGCGCTTCATTCCACCCCCTCGATCCACAACCCCAACACTCGCGTAACGTCGGGCCGACGTCGGAACGGTATAAACCAGGTCGGAAAACGTCGGCATCGGCTTCGATGCATCGGTAATGCATCGGTTATAGGTTGGCAATAGTCGAATTTCCATTTTTTTCTCATTCGTCATGAGTTCATCGGTTACCGACGTTGGCCCGATGATTATTTTCCTCAGTTTAATAGATGTTGGCAAATATTCATCGGGCCGACATCTTTTTCCGACGAACTTCCGACCAATTGGGATTTTTTTTGCTAAAAATATTATATTCATATATTACACGTATTTCTCAATGCATATATTATACATATATTTTTATGCATTGGTTATACGTTGGAAATAGATTAACTTCCGACCAATGGTAAAAAAATGAAACGGATATTGCATACGTATATTCGATGTATTTACTTATACGTACATTATACATATATTTGTATATGTTGGCCCAACGTCTGACATAGACGTACTTCCGACGGAACAAAACTTATTGTTTTTGAAAAAGATATTACTGGTGTATAACCGACGGATTACAATAATCGTATAATATACAAATATATCACTGCATCGGCTATACGTCGGAAATATACCGAATTCCGACGAAAATTAATTTTTTTATTTAAGATATTACAAGCATGTAATATGCGTATAAAAATATACGTATATTATATATATAGTTATATTTGTCGGTGAAACGTTGGAAATATACCCATTCCAATGGATCTCTAAATTTGTGGATTTCACGCATAACTTGAAATGAAAACTAATATATATATATATATATATATATATATATATATATATATATATATATATATATATATATATATATATATATATATATATATATATATATATATATATATATATATTGCGTTGTGTACGAGTGCTCCACATATTCCACAGCGTCGGAAAAAAGATGCCGATATTGCCAACGCGTATTATACGTATTTTTTTTAACGGCTATAAAACGTATATTTTCCTATGTATAAACGACGTCGGAAATACATCGGAAAAAAGATGCCGATATTGCAATCGTATATTATACGTATTTTTTATACGTCTATAAAACGCATATTTTCCGATGCTTATTCGGCGTCGGAAATTTATCGATTGACGTTTTGTAGGGGACATTATGAAGAATCAATAGTGGTGCATTATGAATATACTTGTAAATTATCATTTGCCTCAAAACTAGCCCCAGCCGCCGTGGAGTAGAGGTATGTTCCGCGCCTAGGATGCAAGAGGTCCCCGGTTCAAACCCGAGTAAGTACTAGTGTTCAGTTGCGATATATAGATATGCTATGTTGTATATTGATATGCTATGGTGTATGTATGAATATGTGAATTATGAATGGTTGGTAAAGGTTCAATGGGTCAGTTAAGGTTAGAAACAATTTTTTTACGTATAAAAATCATCGGAAGTTCGTCGGAAATGCATCGGAATATAAAGGTATAACCGACGTATAGCCGACGGTTGGTATCCGACGTCGAAGAGTTTGTAGGGATATTTCCGACGGTGGCCCGACGTATTAAAGATATATCGGCCCGATGTATATCCGATGTACGAAGCCGCTATATCTATTATGCGTCGGGCCATAGTTAATCCTATGTGCAACCGATACATCGGCCGACGAAGTTGCCGATATTGCCGATCTAGTATAGATGTATTTTAGACGTTACGCGAGTGTTCGGGAACCCCTTCCCCACTCCCCCCCCACACCAAACACTTCAGCAAAGTCCATACTAATGACGTAACATACCAGAATTTGACACCCTCAAGATAAAATTGTCAGTAGTACACGAAAAACTGCTTTCCAGCGCTGACAGGTTATGAAGTGTCTGAGCCATGGCTCCGTAGTGTTTTTTATTTATTTTTTTTATTATTATTTTTTTCTTTTGCTTCTTTTTTTAGTGAGAAAAAAAAACAAGTTTTGCTCTGTTAATGCAGCCACATGTTGTTCAGTGTTGTTTGTTCACAGGGTTCTGTCTGGACAGTTCGATTTCCCCGTGGTTTATGCCGCAGTAATTGTCTACAAAGAACAAGAAAGTTGTCTTCAAAAAAAAAAAAAAAAAAAAAAAACAGGACAAATTGATGTGGGAATCAAAGGAGCCAAAATGACAGGCCGCATGTGAAACAAAAGTCTTCACGTAACACTGATCACTTACCACATTTCCTTATTTTTTTTCTCAAAAAAAAGAAGAAGAAGCAAACAAAATTGACCCTAAAAAGCACATCTAACTAGAACCTCACTTCGCTAGCGAAATGTTAAACACTTGACAAAAATTAAAACGCAAAAATACTTCCTTCAATGGGTTATTTCTTGAATAATATATTGCAAACAACACAGCTTGAATATGTCTTATAAGCCAAGTAGTGTTTAGTTTCTGTTGATTTAAGGTTTTATTGACTGATCTAGCATACGCCGTGTTAGCTATTTACGCGGTGAGAGCTCGCACAAAGCTCACTGTGCAACTGTGTGTGATGTGGGTTAAATGCTACGCATTTACTTGCGAAAAATGCACTCTTTTCACATGGCGTTTTAACAAAGAAAACAAAATCAAAGACGAAAATAAAAAGTGACATGCACATGTTCAGATCAAGCTCTTCATAAGTCCCAAGTTTCATGGTCGTAGGGGCCATAGTGTCAGAGGAGAAGAAGACACAAAAAATCGGAAAAAGTGTCAAGAAGAAAAAAAAGGACGAATTTTGCTCGCACAAATTCATATAACTCTTGCAAGCCAAAGGCTTGTCAAGTGTTAAAAAAGTACATGTTGCTTTTCGCTGTTATGTGATTATATTTATTATAGTGGATAATATAATGCATATATTAAGTAAATGAATGTATTGCGTCATCAAGGACTGGGTCTCTGACTACGTCACCAGGGTCTCTGACCTCAGTGTGTGTGTGTGTGTGTGTGTGTGTGTGTGTGTGTGTGTGTGTGTGTGTGTGTGTGTGTGTGTGTGTGTGTGTGTGTGTGTGTGTGTGTGTTTACTTGTCCTTTGGTGGTAATACCCTCCAGTCAAGGAGTCTGGACTTTCTTTGAGTATAACCGTTTAAGTATTCCAACATGGATGTGAGGTTGCTACGTCCACCCAACCAAATCGCGACATCAAATCTGATTGTAATTTGGTTGTTGTCATATGTTGTCTTTCTTGTGTTTTAGGACTGAGTACCCCGCTCCCCCTCCATCAACCCCCATCCCCCTGCCCCACCCCCTTCATTTTCTTAAACGTCAAATCATACAGAATTAGACAAGATTCTATTTTTTTTCCAAAAGTGGAATTTGAATCAATCGTCCTTAGGAATAAACTGCTGTCACTTGTGACGTTATAACGGTGTGAGATTTCATTGCTGTTCAACAGCCAACCTCTACGGCCGTTAGGCCTTCTGTGCAGAACACCTTTCAACTCCACATATCCACTGGGGATTCCGCGAAAATAGTACTCATAAAATAGAGGTACTTCTTTTAAAAAATAAACACCCGCTCTGTGTTTGCACATTACAGATAGATCTCATCAGAGGTCAGTTGTTTTATAACAACGGACCAGAGGACAAGCATGAAATGAAGCTTCATCGTAACCCTGACAGTTCCGTTGATAGAGTTGTTACATAACGCCAAAACTCAAACTCATCTCCATCCCCGCATCTAACCCTATCCCCACCCCTCCCTCAAACCATCCTGTATTGTACATTCCCCCTCCCCCTTTTTATTTTATTATTATTATTATTATTATTATTATTATTATTATTATTATTATTATTACTATTATTATTATTATTACTATTATTATTATTATTATTATTATTGCATTTCAGGTGGCATTACAGACCAATATAATTTTTGGTTGCCAAGGTCTGTTTAAAGGATATTTGTGGTATATTCGTTGTATGTTTCAAATCGTATGGTTACCACATGTCGCTATCATATCATTTTTGGTTACCATATATCATTACCATATCAATTTTGCTTACCATATATCGTTGCCATATCATTTTTGGTTACCATATATATATTTATGGTTCTGGAATTTAATGGCATGTTTTGTTGACACAGAACATGTTGACCCAGAACATATGTTGACACTGAACATATATTGCCATTGAACATGTGTTGACACTGAACACATGTTCACTATATTGTAGCAATATGATTCACCAAGTTGAAATAAAAAAAAACTGCTTAAATTAACAATCACAAACAGGAAACGTATGCCGGTGATTAACACGTGATCCTCACATGGTTACGATAGGTAACCATATTAAAAGCATTTATTAAATAGGTGTTAACCATTTGTTCTGGTTATGATTTTAGGTGACCAACATATGAATTGTTACACCGAGTAGGCAGATTTTTGTGACTATGCAATCCAATTTGTTCAGATGATAACACATATATTTTGTTACACCAGATAATCCAGTTTGACCATATGGTAACACATATATTTTACTCATTTCACATATGATACTGTACCTTGGAGGGAAGATTCCTATGCAACACTTAAACACGTATTTACAATATGAAACTGGAGAGGGTGGGCGCGGGGGCTGGGAGAGGAGACACAGGCGAATAATAACTGCGAAATAATACTCTCACACAGTCTACAGACAGATATAAAAGACCCCACTAGAACACAGCAATAAACAACACCAATACAGAAGAGAGAGAGAGAGAGAGAGAGAGAGAGAGAGAGAGAGAGAGAGAGAGAGAGAGAGAGAGAGAGAGCTTACGAGACAGATATAGTGGACGTGTGTGATACACAAAACGGGAGTGATAGATAGAGTATGTTAGATAGTGTGGGTGTAAGATATACAGAAGGTGTAGAGAGAGAGAGAGAGAGAGAGAGAGAGAGAGAGAGAGAGAGAGAGGGAGAGAGAGAGAGAGAGAGATAGCTACTCAGGGGTGATGTATGTCTCTTGTGTTTGGTTTCCACCTCGCCACCCCCAGCTAAGGAGCGCCGCTATTTGTTTTTAAGTGAGGGATCTCAGGAATCGGTTCAGCTGTCGTGTCATGGTCTTCTTTCAAGGCAGATTACCATTACCATTACCATCACCATTACCATTTTCCCATCGTCTCTTCAAGTAACAGGATGTCAACCGGTCGTCTGGGTTTTCAAGTGGTATTTTAAATTAAAGCAAATAACTGGAGTGATTGCTTTAGATTTGCTGGTAAAATGTCAACAGCTGTTAGGCGAATTTTCCCGACTCTTTCATGTTATTTTTATTCATTTAGTTATTTATATTTTTAGCTGTGAAGAATGTATCATGTTTATATCAAGAAACCAAATAAATAAATAAATAAATTCTATAGCTAATACCAGAAAAGCAGAGTTGACTAACAGGATGTCACGGAAACATCTGTGTAATAACAAACAAACAAAAAAAGAAAAAAAAAAAAGAAAAAAAAGAGAACTACTGGGAGGCTTTTTTTGATCCTTGTTGACACTGAAATAAGAGAGTAAATCCCAATAATCTGCTTTGCGGCCAAGTTGGTGGGGAGGGGGTGGGGGGCACAGGGGGAGGGGTGGTGTGGGGGGTGGGCCATATTTCCCCACTGGCTCAAACCCAAACATGTCAGGATTTGTTTGAACTTTTCTACCTCATCAAAGGCCAATAGCCTTTGTATGTAGTCCCGGAGATTATCAAGAGCGATTTTCTGTGTGTTTGTTTAGAAGATGTACTGTAGTTTGTATGTTTGGGGGGCCTACTTAGTACAGTAAATACAAATAAACAGGCTCCGCGCCCCGTAATAAGGTCGGGAAGGTTTGCTCAATGCCAGAAAAAGTGGACACGAGAGTTTGCGCAATACGAGAAGTGCCTTTATCTATATTTAATGTATATTTTGTTTCGCAGTGACAATTTTATAAATTGATGGTTTTTTTTCAGTAAATGCACTACGTTGCAGAAACGTTGAAAAGACGAGAGATAGAATAAAGGTCAGGATTTGGTTTGATTATGAAAGTTCGTTGTTATAAAACAGCTCACCTCTGGTGATATCTATTGGTTATGTATAAAATACAGGTCCGCCGCTCTTTTATGAATATTGTTTTTGTGGGATCCCCAGTGGGTCCGCGGAGTAAAAGGTGTTATACACAACAGAACGGAACCGCCGAAGATGTCTGCTGTTGGACAGCAACGTATGAAAGTTATAGCAGTACATCTTTCTCGACGCCGTTTCAATGTCAATAGGCCGAAGATGGATAGGCGTTATGACTGCCCTTTTGCCAGCGTCACTGGGCTGTGCTATGGCGTCATGTTTTTATATACGTTTTTCCAAAGTTATTAGCAAACAACTGCGTTCTTCTTTTAATTCTAATATCTAACATGCCTTTTTTAAAGGCTTTTTGTAGCTTTCGCTTCCGGTGAGCGATAATATAACCACTTTGCTCATATAAACTCCTTTATTTGGAGACCACTCTTCCAAAACCCCACTATAAGACAGCATCCCCCCCACCCACCATCCCGTAAGTAAAACCGCTTTCCCCTCCGCTTCACTCCCATTATAGAGAACCCCGGAAATAGGACCAGCCCGGATATAGGATCAGCCCGGAAATAGGATCAGCAAGAAAATATGACCAGTCTGGAAATAGGATCAGCCCGGAAATAGGAGCAATAGGGAAATAGCACCAGTCCGAAAATAGGACCAGCCCGGAAATAGCACCAGTCCGGAAATAGGACCAGCCCGGAAATAGGACCAGCCCGGAAAGAGGACCAGTTCGGAAATAGGACCAGGCCGTAATTAGGACCAGTCCTTAAATAAGACCACTTTTTGGCAGTCCTACAGGTGACGTGATTTCCTGGGCTCCGGTATATTTAACGCTATATTCACGTAGTGATTTCATAGCAACGAATAAAACACAACAACAACAACAACAACAACAACAACAACAACACCGTGAAACGTTTAGAAAGTTAAAAAAAAAAAAAAAAAAAATAAGGTTCACAGGTGTTTAATCTGTGCTCCGGCGTCGAACGCTTAACAACCGTTGTACTTGCAAGGTAATTTTTTTGGAAAAAGGTTTCTTTTGTGCTCGAGCAAAAAAATATTGCTTAACATTTTTTTCGTTGGCTTCCATTTCTGAAATTGTGTTAATTAGAAGACAAGATGTGTTGGAATCAATCTGCTTATTTGTTTGTTAATGTGTTTGTTTATATATTTTGGCAAGTGTCGATCAGAAACAGGTTAAATTTTTTTTTGAAGCTAGTGTGAATATCCAGGGGAAGTTTTGAGAAAAAACAAGCAAAAGAAGAAAGCGATGAGAAGAAAAAGGAAGAAGAAGAAGAACCCCAGAATCAACAACTTACTTGAAAAATAGATTAAAATATTGTCTTGTTGGAGCCAATCAATAAGCCCAGAAATGTCTGCCTTAAGAAAACAACCCGTCATAAAGTTGATAACGAAGTCAGGCGTTTGCGTGAGCAAATCCTTGTAATGCCGCCATTTTGACGTGTATTTGGACATAACGAGCTGGGAATTAGTACCTCATTCACTCGTAATTTGCTAACTGGGTAAAAAAAACAGGAAACAATTTTTTCCAACCTGTCACTAGGAGGCGGTAATATGTCACATAAGACTGGACACGTGACTCAAGACTAGACTGGACACTGTATCGTGACGAATCGTTGTATTATAACTGGGCACTGTGTATTCTATATATGTGTGGGGAACTATGTTAACGCTCTCCCGGATGAGAAATCAAGAAGACAGATGGAAAACTAGGCCACGGTACCCTCACGGCCCTTCATGGGAATTACAGAAATACAGAAACTTGGAAATTACAACCACAGACCGCTATCGTAAAAATGGTTTATTTGTTCCGGGTTTATTTGAAGATAACCTCTCATTAGTTCAATGAGTTCAATCCCAATCGAAATCGCTTGAATTCAAAATGGTTATAAAATTTTCCTGAAGTCACTTCCTTTCTTCCTTCCTTTCTTCCTTCCTTCCCTCCTTCATTCCTTCCTTCCTTCCTTCCTTCCTTTCTTCTTTCCTTCCTTCCTGCCTTCCTCCCTTCCTTCTATCCTTCCTTCCTTCCTTCCTTCCTTCCTTCCTTCCCTCCTTCATTCATTCATTCCTTCCTTCCTTCCTTCCTTCCTTCCTTCCCTCCTTCCTTCCTTCCTTACTTCCTTCCTTCCTCCCTTCCTTTGTGTACTAATTTCCATAATTAAACAGACCAATGACAGAAAAACTTAACTTTTAGCATCTGTAATGCGATAACGGAAATTCGCAGACAGGCTTGAGCTCTGAAATGTAAAGAAATAGTGTGGGAGGAGGGGTGGGGTGTGGTCGATTGAACTGTGTTCAATTTCTAGTTTTTTTATATAAATATATATGAGCAGTCTTCTGCAGGAAAACTTTTTTGTTCGTTTTTAAGCCATGGTATATATACTGAAGGACAAAAGAAAGTTCGCACATAAAAACCCAAATATCTCCAAAACCTATAGATTTTTTTTCTAAATTTTTAGCATCAGATTATAATCAGAAGTTGTAACCATCGTTATTTTTTCATGCAGGTGTGGTTATTTATTACGGGTTTGTAGGCATTCAAGCACGGTACCATATTAATCCACATAAGTCAGTACCGGCTCAATATTGAAAAAATTATAAAATTACACACGTGGTCATCCAATGTAACTGCATATGTAAACGCAGTAAATGGATGAAAACAACGGAGAACTGAGATGCCGCGAATACCGCAAAACTATGGCGACCAGGCTATTGGCATGCTTGAAGCTGGTGCTTCTGCTCAGTTCGTTGCTCAGTTCGTTCGTATCGGGACACTGGATCAATCAAAGACCGACCACGTAGTGGCAGACCGCGTATGACCACACCTAACCAGGATCGTCGGATACGCATGATCCACCTCCGGCATCGCTTCAGACCAGTCACAATGACAACGGAGATCCCTGGACGGACAAATAACCGTACGAGCTCGAAAACCGTTATATGGCACCTACGCGAGCATAGGATCCGCGCTCGTCGGGTCCACATCGGAGTGGTGCTAAACCGCGAGAGACAATGCCAGCCCACACTTTGTTCGGGTGTGTAGAAGATTCTTTAGCGGCTAATAATGTTGCTGTGCTCCCATGGTCGGCATATAGTCCGGATTTGAATCCATCTATGGGATCATCTGGATCGCCAAGTTCGAGCCCACCGCCTCAAAATCTCGCGGAAATGAGGCAAGCATTAATTGAGGAGTGGCACAAATATCCTCAATACAAAATTAACAGGTTGATAACTTCAATGCACAGTCGAATCTGTACCCTACTGCGTTCCAATGGATACCGCATACGGTATTAGTGGCGGTTATAAATATTGAAAATCGAAGAAAACTGAAAACGGCATTTACACTGACTTTTACGCTTTGTGACCTTTTATTAAAATTTCTTCAGAACTTTCATTTTTCTATTATATTGTAGCACTATCTGAGAGGTATCTTTGGTGCAAATTTGAAGTCAATCGAGCATTTAGGTGAGTAACAATACAATTTTTCATTATGTGCGAACTTTCTTTTGTCCTTCAGTATATTTCATTTAAACCAACTATTTAGGATACGTTCGAGATGGATATAATATAGAACACTGACCCAAAACAATCCATCTGACCATTGGAAAATATCAATTTAACAAACTATTTGTCATGACTTGGATAAATCCTGCAATTTCATTGGTCAATTCCAAAGTCAATCATTTTGTTTTGTTTTGTTTATTTTTCACTCTAAACCGGAACGCAAAATGTCGATAGATATTCGCAGTTATTTGTAATCAAAACACAATTTAAGTCATGTAACAAAACGTATGTTGACTTGTTTCGAATCAGCATGGAGATAATATTGACCGTTTACTAAAATGTTGACCTAAAGGTCAATATCTGCTAAATGATGACTTCAAAGGGGATCATGGCCTTATTATTATTATTCATAAACTTAACACAAGTATACATAAGAAACTATACAAATTTGAATTTCAAATTTTGCTAACGAGCAAATTCGTTATTATAATCAAGGCACAATTTGGCATCGGTTCCAAACAATTATTTGATAATTGCTCCACAAGCAAGATAAAATTCTGCTCGAATTAGAAGTAACCCACGTTTGCTATCAGTTAGCTGGGCCTGCTACTAAACCAGCTGGAAATCTCTGTGCAATAATTATTATTATTAAAAAATAGATGATGGCCAATGATTGCTTGTAATCAGTGAACCATAGACAATTAGGAGAGGCAATGACAATGTACAGGTCTCTGGCTGGAGAGAGCATGTCAGACACTCCACAGACAAGTATGTTTATCTCTCACTTCTCATTATCTCATTATTCTGCCTCTTTTGTTGCCCAATTATCGCTCAGTCATTATTCCAATGCGTTCTTTCATTTTGATTGCACACCAACTATACCGTATTATGCGATTTTGTCGGTATATAAAGAAATTGTGTTAAAATGCATAAATAATAGCTGTTTGATTTCTTTATATATAAATCTCTGGCATAAACTATACCAATAAATATGGAAGTTCAGTTTGTCGTTCTGTGTAATGACAGACAAAAATACTAAGTATATCAATCGAAACAACTGCCCCGCCCCTAATGTCTTTCTCTCCCTATCTATCTATCTATCTATCTATCTATCTATCTATCTATCTATCTATTTATGTATGTATGTATCTATCTATGTATCTATCTCTATCTATCTCTTTGTTTATATATCTATCAGTCTATCTATCTTTTTATCTCTTTCATTTTGTATGTGTGGTTTGCCCTCAACAAATAATTCGAAACAACAGCCCTCCCCCACACCATTTTTATTATGTCATACGAACAGATAAAGACTATCTAAAACTAAAACTCAAACGTAGGTGTTAAAAAGATATAAAAAAATATTGTGTCCAAAACTGAACAGCACCATGCGCTTTTTTCTACAACAGCCATTCCCTTACACTAACTCTATTGCCCGCTCTTGGATTACCTTGGTGGGGTACATCAGGTTGAGTCACACACATACACACACTCATACACACATACACGCACGTACACACATACACACACTAATGCACACATACACACACTCATACACACAAACACACACTCACACACAGATACATACACACATACACATATAGAATTCACTAAAATAAAGGATTTGCCGAATTATGCAATGATATTTTAATCATCTTCTCAAAACAGCATAAAGGTTTAAAGAACCAAACAGAACAGCATATGGTTGAGATATCTTTTTCATACGTTTTCTATTTTTCGCTTATATATAAATAAATACATGACGAAGGGGTTGTATGTTACAAAGCAAATGGTGGACATAAGTAAATTGTTTTTACTCTTTTCTGGGACAAATCGTATCTGCATCATAATTGCAAGAACTTAGAGAGCAAGAAATCGAACACGGTTTTCAAAATGGATCTGTGAAACGCTTTTCGTTCATTCTGTAGACGGTTTGGTTAGAAACGAAAAGCAATCCTTGTTGAATTTTTGCCATCAGACTGATTTGATAATTGTCCTATGCTCAAGGAAGAGACTAATACAAGATTTCTTAAGTCTTTTAACCCTGCAAATTAGACCATTGTTAACTTCATTATTGGGGTTGGCTTGAGTTGTGTGCAAACAAGACATATACATGCAAATTAGAGGGAATAGGCAATTCTAAAAGTAAACAATACGGCGTGATATCAAATAGAATTGGGGTACGTATTAAAAGGAAACAAAAAGATGTTTGATAGCACCTTCTGTACATGATCTGCGTAGATCTGTTGGAAATAAATGCAGTTGGTCAAAGTACAATTTGAACTACACTTGTAACTTCCGTTTCGGCTCTCTTCTTTGGATTTCACCTCTGGCTTTGAATCAGAACTATAATTGCAATAGATCGATTAAAGCACTAATTGTATCGGCATCTCTGTTTTCAGATCCTTGCAGTAATTATATTGGATCGTTTTATATATCAATTGTATCAATATAGGCTTAAAATCACAACTTTGAGCTCAACTCCGGTTCTCAGCTGGCCTCTGATTCGGTATAATAACCGCCAATTTTTACTCTCACCGTTAAATGTTAAAAAGGAAACAGAAAGATATTTCATTTCACGATAAATTAGAGGTAATTAATTTTAGTAAAGGACAAATGTTTGTTGTTACTTCTTATTCACCAGCATTCAAGAGTTCATTATGACCCAATAATGTCCCAATATAGGACAACTTACTTGTCCCAATATAGGACCACCCCACAAATATGACCCATGTGGCTCAGTCCCGCAGGTGGCCGTATTTCCGGGATTCCGATGTATTTGTATAATGACAACACCACAAATGGAACATCCTTGTACATCAGATTAAACTTATTCAATACATGTGCCGCAACATATCTGATGTAACTGCTGCTCTCAAAATATGTATAACTATACTCAAATATATATATATATATATATATATATATATATATATATATATATATATATATATATATATCACAGAATGTCTCTATACTTGATGTTCCTTAACAGCTATCGTGATTCATCTATGAGAGCCTCATTTTTATAATAGAAATGAATGCCAATGGCGCAGCACAAAATTAGACATAACTTGGAGGATCATTTTATCCTGAAGTTCCAACCTATACAATATATTGTACGTATTTAGTTTGAGTCATCGTTTGTGCATATTGCAGCGTTGCTTTTCACCAATTTTAGGCAATCACACAGGCCAAACATGAACATATTAAAAAATTTAATAATTTTTAGAGCAGATGTATAAAATACAGGAAGTGGGAGGAGATTCAATCCAATGTATACTGTGTTGTTGTGAAGACAGCATGGAACAGAAGTTAGCGATCCAAGCTGCTTCACTAATCGATTTCCCCAAAAACTTATTTTGAAATACCGACAATCAGGCAAGAAGTGGTTTGTAAAAACTGAAAAATGAAAAATAAAAATAAATAAAAATACCTTTTTTACCATAGCCAGCTGACAAATAAGTGTCTTATCATAGCTGTGCTTGTGTATTTAAATACAATGAGTTCTGTTGGATTTATTTAGAGAAAATTAATCAAGTTTATATGCCATGAACCTGTATAACTCAGAGACCTATCTCTCTGTGATCACCCTATCTTATCATAATCACAGCTTTCATTTACAAACGTTCGACATTCTAGTAAAATAGCGGGTACGCGCTGTACCACTCATACAGTGTTCTTTATTAAGTCATTAATTATTGCTGTGTGAATGTCAATACCAAAGACAAAAACGGGTATAGCGCTGTTGAAAGAACGTCAACCAGTTTAAGCAAAATTATGCAAGAATCCCATGTAAACTCAGAAGCTTGCAAGCTCTAGAAGGAACGCTAAGCTTTTCTTAATTCTTTTTATCTAAAAGTTTAACCAAATGCAAGAATTTCGTTGCAGTTTTGTTATCGACGAGTTAATAATGGAAAAAAACCAATGCACTTTTTCGACCAAAAGAAAAACAGAAGTTAATTTATGTGCGTATTCGTGCTGAAAAATATGTGTATATTGTGTTCTAAACTAAGATTTTTGTTTTTTTTTATGCAAGCAACAACGGTCTAAAATAAAATTCTTATATAAAATAGAATCAGATAGATAAACTTCACTTTTTTATTATTAAGAGTTCTAAGAGTTTGAGGAATTCTAGCATTGTCAGTAGTTTTAGAAATTCTAGGAGTTTAATGCGTTCTAAGAGTTTTAAGAGTTCTGGGAGATGTAGGAGGTCTAGGCTTTCTGTGATTTCTATTTCTATGAGTTTAGAAGTTCTGGGAGTTTTTGAAGTTTTAAGAGTTCTTGGAGCTGCAGAAGTTCTATGCGTTCTATGAGTATCAGGAGTTTTAGGGGTTGAGGACTTCTAGGAGCTGTAGCAGTTCTAGATGTTCTTGGTATTGTGAAAAGAAAATACTGCTTCTTTATGTCTTTTTCTGGTTCTTATTTGTGATCTCTTTACCTCTGATTGTCCTCGAGGGTTTCCTCGAATTTTCTTATTAATTCAATATTTAATTGCATTCAACTGTATGCGTTTTTTTCAGCCGACATAAATCTTATATAACATATGACATTCAAACTGTCAGCAGTGACATCAACTTAAACGAAATATATGTGTCCACCTTTCGCGTTGGTATCAACCGATCCGAATTTAATGCACACACTTTGAAACGTTGAAATCAACGGTCACGATCTCAAAGTGGAAACAAGAGCACGTTGAAATCAATTGATGCAGTTCCAAAGTACCAAACGAAAAACACGTAGAGAGCAACTCATGAATTTATGGTATTCCACATGCACTTTTAACACGTTGTAATCAACTCCTACGATACCAAGTTATCATACAAACGCGCTGAAGATCAACTGATTTCGTTAGGAGAACCGTTTTATTTTTATATATTTCACGCAAAGAAATATGAAGGCAACGGAATACAAACATTAAACGCTGACATGAATATTTTAAGTAAATAAGGCTTCTATAGCAAATAAATCAATTGATTGCAGGGATTATAAACTTATTTGATATAAGTAATTTGATATAAGTAATTTAAGTTATTTTCTGTGAGATACAAATAATCCTACATAATAATAATGTTTCAGAATAACTAGTTATGTAATTAACAACAATAACGAGGGCTATTTCTTTTGATTCGGGGATTAGCCAACTCAGATAAAGTACACTTTTGCAAAACTTTAAGTTTTAAAGTTTTAAAGTTTATATTCAGGAGTTTTAGAAGCTCTAGCATTTGTAGGAGTTTCGGTCGTTGTGAGAGATCTAGGTGCTAACGAGCCTAGGAGTTCAAGGACCTGGAGGAGTTTAATGGGTTTTAAGCGTTTCAGGAGTTCTAAAAGTTGTAGGACTTCTAGGAGTTGTAGGAATCCTAGGTGTTCTAGGAGCTTTCTAGGAGCTTTAGGAGTTCTAGGAGTTGTAGTGGTTTTAGGAGTTGTAACAGTTTTTTTTGCTTTCTAGGAGTTTCAGGTGTTTATGAGCTCTAGCATTTGTACAAGTTTCGATCCTTCTGTGAGTTTCAGAAGTTTAGTAGTTCTAGGAGCTGTAGGAGTTGTAGGTGTTCTAGGCGTTTCAGAAGCTCTAGAGTTTAAGAGTTCTAGGAGCGTAGGTGTTTGGGACATTTTAGTTAATTGAGTTCATTGAAATTGCTTTTATGTTACTAGAACGGCTCAGAATAATAACTATCCGGTAGCAAGACTGTGTTTAAAAACCTAAGGCTAAATAGAGGTATCAACTGAGATAGCAATTTCGGTAAACTTTACATAATTTGAAGTGTCGTTTTATTGCATAGATTACAGTACCGTAATCGTCTACTCTCACTCAGCGATAATTTCGCTGATGGAGACACAAAAGAAATTTGTGAAAAAAACTAGACTGAGTCACATCAAAATGTGATTCTATTAACGATAGATCCTATTCAAGAGGACAAATATATACACTGAAAACTGTTGTCTGTGTATTTCATGAATGCAAGAAAAGCTTTGTTGACAAGAAAAGGGAGGTAAAATTTAGCCAGAATGGCAAAAATCGCAAATATTGAGCTTTATCATGCCGCTTGAAGCGTAGAGGTTCTGTAACTGGGATGCAAATGCACAAGGTAAAAAAAATCCTTGAAGTCAATAGTAAAGAATTCTTCATTTGGCTCCCACATAGTATTCGCACTCTTACCTAAAAATAGAGAAACAAATGCTTCCATTTAAAAGACGTAGATGTACAATTCATGTCAGTTTATTGTCAGTCTTGGTCACGGAGACGACAGCACCAACAGAGCTTTGCCTGTGATTGGTTCTGGAGATTGCATCACTAATGGAGCTTGGATTATGATTGGTTCTGGAGATCGCACCACTAAGGGAGCTTGGATTATGTTTGGTTCTGGAGATCGCAACACTAATGGTTCTTGGTCTATCGTTAGACCAAGTAAACTGTAAATTTCCCAATCGATCATTTTATTTGTGGCGCCACGGTCAGTTTGTGATTTAAGTTCTCGTAAGACGGTAAAGATGATAACTTAAATTTTCAATTTTAACGTGGCGACGTTTTCTACCCATTCCACAACATTATCCGATGGAATTTAACGTTAAAAGTCTCTCAATGAATTCACGACTGTTATTTAATTTCAGTTTATTTTAGTTAATGTGTGTGAAACTGTTGAATGGTTCTACCAGGAAATGTAATTGTGGTTCAAGGCCAGTAATATCATTTATAAAAAAAAAAAAACTCGTTTAGAAAACAGGTCCAGAAAGTGACATAAGAATTTAAACAGCATGTTATTTATTGGTTTTCTTTTGGCAAATGGAAAAATGAAAAATGACCTTTCACACCGAATGGCCCATTGTCGACGTGTAATATATATTAAAGAGCAGCCGTGATCAGAAATGCCTATTTCTCCATGTGTATCCAAGGATTTTGCTGGCGTCTATTTCACTTGGGGAAATACGTTGATATCACATACAACCAATCCCGACGCGACGCCTGGTCAAGGCGACTATGTAATGTCTGTCCATGTTCACCGGAGATATTTAAAATTTTTAATATTTAAATGTAGTTAAACGCCTGCACTCTCGAAGCAAAAAAAAAAATAAAAGTAAACAAAAACTGCATACTATTAAACAATTAAATAAAATAAAATATTTTTAAACGCAGTAAAACTTCGTAATTTAGCAAGGATTTTACTGTCGGAATATTCACGGAACTTGACCATTTCTAAAAATATTGCGGGCAATTGTCCGAACTGACCATCTGGAAAAACGTTGCTTTAAAACTATGACATTCAGCTGCAGCATATACAGAGAATTACACACATCAATAGGTGCACTACATTAAATTACTTTTGTAAATAATCATAATACTCATCCCGGGGAACAGTTCTATTTGTATTAACGAACTAAGTAATTTATTTAATTATCCTTCAGTTAATCATAATAACATAAAATTGACCTTTTGGGACAAAGTGTGATTTCCCATCACGAACAAAGTATAGAGAGGAGGTGAATATGAATTACCCACAAATAAGCTATACAGCGCATCCCTAGTGTATTTGATTAGGCAATCGTAATCTCCCCATCGGCAGTGTTCTATTTAAAGCTCTGTAGTTTTCCATTCATTGAAAACACAGTCATGAAAGTCTCTAGATTCTCTTTGTTTCTCCCTTTACTCCATTTAGTCACGGGGAAATCTTGAATAGCAATCCCCCCCCCTCTTCCCCCCCCCCCCCGGCCCTCCCACTACTAAATGCGTGTTGTCTGAAAACCAGAGAAGATATTCATGAACATGTGCCTGCAGATAATTGGACATTAGGCGTGGTTATCCACAGGACATTAGGCGTGGTTATCCACAGGACATTAGGCGTGGTTATCCACAGGACATTCGGCGTGGTTATCCACAGGACATTAGGCGTGGTTATCCACAGGACATTAGGCGTGGTTATCTACAGGACATTAGGCGTGGTTATCCACAGGACATTAGGCGTGGTTATCTACAGGACATTAGGCGTGGTTATCCACAGGACATTAGGCGTGGTTATCCACGGGACATTACGCGTGGTTATCCACAAGACATTAGGCGTGGTTATCCACAGGACATTAGGCGTGGTTATCTACAGGACATTAGGCATGGTTATCTACAGGACATTAGGCGTGGTTATCTACAGGACATTAGGCGTGGTTATCCACAGGACATTAGGCGTGGTTATCCACGGGACATTAGGCGTGGTTATCCACAGGACATTAGGCGTGGTTATCCACAGGACATTAGGCGTGGTTATCCACAGGACATTAGGCGTGGTTATCCACAGGACATTAGGCGTGGTTATCTACAGGACATTAGGCATGGTTATCTACAGGACATTCGGCGTGGTTATCTACAGGACATTTGGCGTGGTTATCTACAGGACATTAGGCGTGGTTATCCACAGGACATTAGGCGTGGTTATCCACAGGACATTAGGCGTGGTTATCCACAGGATATACATATGCGATGGAGAACTGAAGGGAAATAAACGATGCAATAAGAGCGTTGTTGTCCAGCTACTATCTACTGGGATATTCCTGGAAAATAATAATCACTGAAGCAACGGAACTACTTTTTAAAAAAATATGTCAACGCTGAGAATACACATGACGTATAGATCTCTCCAGAGGTCAGCTGTTTTATAACAACACAAAAAGGGATGTGTTGAAAAATAAAACATACAAAGCCAAAATATTTAGCCAATCAAAAATTCACATATATGTTATCCGAACAAGAATGCCCATTGGTATATTTGAAACTATATACATTCGAACCCGGAAGTAAAGACTACGAATGGGTCAGAACGAAAGTGGTCAGCGCTGGTCCAGGGGTGTGGATTTTTTTCGGAATTGAATAGTCCTAGAGGACTAGACTAGATAGATGATTTCTGTTTATCTATTTATCTATATGTCTATCCTATCTATCTATGCACACACACAAATATATATATATATATATATATATATATATATATATATATATATATATATATATATATATATATATATATATATATATAAACACAAATAAGGGCCTGGAAAAATGGAAATGTGTTTTTTCCTAAAAAGTTAACCGCATACATAAACCTATGGGATAGATGTGCTTGCCGAAATCCACCGGGCTCTGTGTAGATCAGTTGTCCATTCAGCCAATTATCGATAAAAACAATCGTCTCCGAACTGGAAATTAATTTTCTTTGGATCAACTGTGCCGACAAGATTCCAGTCTGTGAATCCTAGGAGCTTAAGATTAATGCGCAGTGCTTGACGGGGGTTTCTGGTAATATAGTTCGACAAAGACAGGCTGGCCTTTAGGGGGGACTTGTCCAAAGAATTCTAATAAATGAATCACAGGAGATAAGAATCACAATAAACATAAATCATTGGCGATATTTATCAAAGAGTTACAGACGTCTCAGTTCCACCACTTAAGACTACTTGTTCAATTTTAAAAGACTGTTTTCTAAAGTGATTGCCGTTTCTACATACAGGGATGGCGACCGCAGAAGCTACGACACAACCCTCCTGCACAAGCCTGTCCGTCGCCCGCCCAGCCCGGCCTACCACATTCGAATTTCCTGCCTACCCCGGCCCACCACCTCCCTCCACCTGCCCTCCCTACCACCAGCCAATACAGGTCTACTATATCCAACCACCAGCCTACCTCGGCCTACAGTCTGCCCCCCTCCCCTCAACCGAAGTGCACATCTTGCGCCCCCCCCCCCCCACTCTCCCCGTCGACTCAGCAGCCCCATCGAATTGTCACGACATAGCCCCATTCACGTCAATAGCGGGGCGCGGACTTTCCCCAGTGCCGCAGGCAGAGAGCGAAACTACTCCTTATGCCCAACCACTTTGTGTTTTTAGATAGCAGATAGATCTCGACAGAAGTCAGCTGTTTTGAGTAGTGTGATAATAAGGGTTCTACCGCACTTTGTGACGTCATACTGTCTGGAAGTGACGTCATCATGTCTGGACCGGAAGTGCTGTCTAGACCGGAAGTGCTGTCTAGACCGGAAGTGCTGTCTAGACCGGAAGTGCTGTCTAGACCGGAAGTGACGTCTGGACCGGAAGTGACGTCATCATGTCTGGACGGGAAGTGACGTCATCATGTCTGGACCGGAAGTGACATCATGATGTCTGGACGTGACGTCATCATGTCTGGACCGGAAGTGCTGTCTAGACCGGAAGTGACATCATGATGTCTGGACCGGAAGTGACGTCATCATGTCTGGACCGGAAGTCATGATAAGCGTTAGGATAGGCGCGACCATCTGTGACGTCATCATGGCGTCATACTGAGATGATGCTGTCTGGAGCGAAAGTGGTTTGGCCGAGTCAATCAACATAAAGCCAACGCACTCCACCTGTCAATCAGTGTAACCATGGCAACAGACCCTAAAAAGCCACGACCCCCCCCCCCCCCAGGGACATACTATGTACCGACCCCCCCCCCCCCCCCTCGAAATTGTGATTTTTGCATATTTATCCGTTTCAGACGATTCTGAACATTTTTCATTTTTTCGACCCCCCCCCCCCCCCTCGAAATTGTGTTTTTTGCATATTTATCCGTTTCAGACGATTCTGAACATTTTTCATTTTTTCGACCCCCCCCCCCCCCCGAAATTGTGATTTTTGCATATTTATCCGTTTCAGACGATTCTGAACATTTTTCATATTTTCGACCCCCCCCCCCCCTCGAAATTGTGATTTTTGCATATTTATCCGTTTCAGACGATTCTGAACATTTTTCATTTTTTCGACCCCCCCCCCCCCCCCTCGAAATTGTGATTTTTGCATATTTATCCGTTTCAGACGATTCTGAACATTTTTCATTTTTTCGACCCCCCCCCCCCCCCTCGAAATTGTGATTTTTGCATATTTATCCGTTTCAGACGATTCTGAACATTTTTCATTTTTTCGACCCCCCCCCCCCCCCCCCTAGGCGAGCAACATTCTGTCAAGTCAGCTTCAGTTCCGTCAGAGGGGTATATAAGGGATGAGCATACAGCAGTGACAGTCATTTCGGTGAGTGGAGCAAGGAAGTACAATTTGTAGAACTACAATTGGATCACATCAGATCAAGGGATGGCATCCAGTGACAACTATTTCGGTAAGTGTTTATTGAAACTTTATAAATAAAAAGTGAACTTTGTAAACAAACTTTGTAAACAAACTTTGGTTATTTGCTTAATTGAAACTTTGTAAAACAATACCTTTCGTTATACTTGGTCGATTTATATGAAAATTTCACCATTTGATTCAGTTTTATGTAAAGTTTTGTTATAAAGTAGTCATAGGCTATTTGCACAGCTGGCTGTATGCATTTTTACCGCCATTACAGTGCTTCTTCGCGGATGAATACCATTTGGCAGACCATTTAACTTCACCGTCAGTTAACTTCACCGCTAGATGTCTCTGCTGTATAACAGCTGTACAACTTCACAACTGTAAGTGAGACATTCATATACACAAGTAAAATTCTGCTGAGTCAGCAATTTTTTAACAAAGTTACACACCATATTTTGATTACATGGAAGTAGTATAAAAGCATGAGTGAAACATGTCAACTAGTCAACTAGTAATACATTCTGTCAACAAGTCAACAAGTGGATATTGTGTGACGAGAAAAGACTTGACAATGTCGGCATTACTTCTTGACAGATGTGTAGAGACCATGGATGACGTCTTCAAAGTGAATTATGCTGACTATGTGTTTTCAAAGCTTCCTGCTTTTGAATCGGATTGGATGCTGCAAGTGAAGAATTTACATCAGCATTGGGAAGCTGTTGGAAAGACCATTCCAAGAGATCGTTTCGTCCGCTCGTTTCTACGTGAATGTGAAGATCTACATTTACCGTTAACTTATGACATTGATTTAGCATTTATCAACGTGAATACAATTTGGGCAGTTGAGCTCATGTTAGTTGTAGCTACTAGAATTATTCTACATTATGATGACGATGTTCCATTGAAGACGAATGTATCAGAGCTTGTCCGATTCAACCATGGACGAGTTGAAGTGAATTCAAAACTTTGCAAGGGAGCTGACTCAGCAGATAGTTGGGTATAAAAGGGAGTGAACTCAGCAGAGTGAAGTCATTTCTCAGCAGACAGTTGGAGGGAGTGGATCATCAGTACATTGTAGCAGCCATGGAGAACAAGACAAGCAACGCAACGCAGCGCAGCAGCAGCTTTAAAATTAGTGCTAACTTAACCATTACTGTGGAGCATGGAGAATATGGGCCATTTCTACGCATCACACGTGGAGAGAGATGGTGTGCTTATTCACCATCTTTGTGGAAGATTGTATGCCAAAGCTTGAAAAATTTACGCGACATTGGCTTCAAACTGTACTTAACGCAAACGAAGTGGCTTGAAGTCATTTCATACTTGGATATGCGCTATGTGAGTTTTGTGCGCACGTCACGGTTTGAAGGGAAAGAATACACACATCACATCAACATAAATGATGGTGAATGGGAGACACTGCTTCAGGAGATGGACAACATCAACTCAGCCCTATCACCATGTGAGGAATGTCATGACAAGAAAACCATCATCAAGCTGCAAAAGGATGGTCGGATGAAGGTGTCAAAGCTATCCAAGAAAAGGCTGGCTGAAGTTCAGTTGGAGAACATGAACGTACAAAATCAACTTGGACTTACCTGTGACTATTGCGGTGCTTGTGGATATGTGGAGGATTATCAGTGCCACTGCCACAAGTATAATTGCAAGTTGTGTGAACCAAGCAACTTCTGCGACAAGTGTGGAGTACTTAAAGTCAGTGAAGCAAAGTAAAAGCCCCACAAGACACTGAAACAAGATGGACGCATGTTTTAAAAATGCTTATATTGACTTGATGATTGCTAAACTTGCTTGCTGTGGCACTCCAGACTATCAACTTTATCATTTGGATGCTTTTTGGGATGTTGTACATCATAGTCTTGATGTGATTGAACTGCATTCAAGATTTCTTGGAGAATGTTATAAAATTGGAATAGAAGAAGATCCTGACTTTGACTTTGATGCTGCACTTTATTCTGCTCGCACTGATGTGGAAGTATATTTCACCGTGGTTGATCATTTGAGAGATTGCTGCAAAGAAGAAGAGGAAACCGAGCAGCTTTATCAGGTAAGAGAACCTTTTTAATCATCTTTGTAACAACATAGTGAATTGTTTCTCAAAGACATAACCATGTTTTTCTTACTAGCAAATTTAGTTTTATGTGAGTGGTTTCAACGTAAACAAAGAAAGAATATGATAGAAGAGGCAGCAAATATATTAAAAGATATTTTATTACAGGAAGAAACCGACATGTCAGAATAAAGAAGCAAAGTCAACATGGAGAATCTTGTACTATTCAGCGGTCATAAGGACGTTCTTTCAAATATGTTTCCAACACGACTTGAAAAGTATGGACATGTGTTCAACTCAAGTGAAGCTTTGTATCAATATGAGAAAGCAGTGTTTCATCACCGTCCAGATATTGCTTCAGCCATTGTGTCATCCAGAAATGGATATGAAGCAAAACGTATTGCTAAAGTGATAAAGCCATGTCCGTTATGGCATACAGTGAAGAGAAGCAAAATGCAAGATGTTTTACAAGTCAAACTGGATCAGTGTGTATTGTTTCGCAACAAGTTGAAAGAATGTAAAGACAAAACTTTAGTTGAAGCAACGTATGATCATTGGTGGGGAGCTGGTGTGAAACAAGTGTCATCTGAATATCCTGGTCAGAATATTATGGGAAAGTTGTTAGAAATGTTGTGTGAGGGTTAGAGACTTTTTTCATTTGCTTGCCAACCGTCATGGTGTGCAGACGTGTGGACATGTAAATTTGAAGTATGTTTAACTTGTGTTGCATTGATTCAAGACTGCACAATGGCGGACATGTCATTGAGACAATATATTGTGCAAAAAGCTTATTGTGAAGAAATGGTATCAGCTGTAAAAAAGTTTGCCTATTTAGTCTGTCCTGCTTGTCAACATGAAGAGTGTCAAGAACATACTTGTCATTTTGCATCTGTTTATACATATTGGAATGAAGCTAAATATTACATGCATTTAGATAAAGTGTTAGAGAATGCAAATCAACGTTGTGAGAAATATGGTGTAGATGCTATTACATTGGATGAACTCAGTCATTGGTTAGTGTTCATTGAAGACCAATGGTCTCCAGTGATTCATACCATTGTATCTATACTTGATTTGTAAAAAAAAAACTTGTTAGTTATAAATACATGTTCGTTATAAATACATGTTAGTTAAGTTACTATGTTAGTTAAGTGATGATGGTTGAGTTATAAAATAAAAGCTGTTCTGTTGAGAAGGTGGTTTTCATTCGGTGTGACCATGTCGACGTGGAAAGACTACTTGACCAATATTTACTTCAAACCTGGACAGCCTGGAGCATTTGCTGGTCCTTACAAACTGTATCACATCTTACGAAAACATAATCAACCAGTCACACAGTCACAAGTGAAGAAATGGTTGCAGGATCAAGATGCTTTTAGTTTACTCCAACCTGTCAAATACAGGTTCAAAAGACAACGTGTCATTACACGTGGCATTGATGATATGTGGGATATTGATTTGGCTGATATGGGAAACATAGCTCCCTATAATGATGACATACGCTTTTTACTCATTGTCATTGATGTGTTTTCCAAATATGTCTGGGTACAGCCAATACCTAATAAATCACATACCAGCGTCATACAAGCTTTCCAAAAGATTTTTCATGACACACGACGAAGACCGCGAACTCTAAGGTCTGATAAAGGAACAGAATTTAAAAACAGATGGGTAAAAGCATTTTTGAAGAAAGAAGGCATTCATGCTTATACCACAAAGAATGAAACCAAAGCTAACTTTGCTGAAAGAGTCATTCGTACTCTAAAGGGAATGATGTATCGGTATTTTCTACATAATCAAACTTACCGTTACTTAGACATTCTTCCAGACTTGGTGTACAATTACAACCATAGACCTCATGGTTCTCTTCCTAATAAATATGCTCCAGCCGAGATTCGTAAAGACAATGAATCAAAAGTGTGGAAGTATATGTATGTCGACAAACTGAAATTGAAACCGAAGAAGAAGAAGTACAAATTTAACATTGGTGATCATGTTCGCATTTCTCACATTAAATATGTGTTTCAACGCGATTATCACATCAAATGGACGCAAGAAGTCTTCATTGTCACACATCGTTGTAAGAAGCAAGGAATACATTTATATCGTGTGAAAGACTTTTTAGACGAAGATATTGATGGTCATTTCTATGAAGAAGAACTGCAGAAAGTGACCAAAGATATTGAATCTATTTATAGAATTGAAAAAGTCTTGAAAACACGTAAAAGACGAGGTGTGAAAGAATTATTTGTCAAGTGGTTAGGTTGGCCAAACAAGTTTAACAGTTGGGTGAAAGAAACAGACATTCAACAATGAAGCATCCATTTACATGTTTAGTCTCTGGACCTACAGGCAGTGGTAAAACGTCTCTGGTGAAGGAAATTCTAGAACAAAAGTTGATTCAACCCTCTCCAAAAAGCATTTTATGGCTCTATGCAGCAGATCAGCCTTTGTACAAGGGAATGAAAGGCGTGGAATTTTACCAAGGCATTCCAGATGACATTGAAGAGCGTTTTAACCCGAAGAAACCAAACTTACTTATCATTGATGACTTAATGACGAAATGTCATAGTGATGAGCGTATGACACGTCTCTTTAGTGTTGGCAGCAGTCATCAAAATCTGAGCATTATCTTTATTGTACATAATTTATTCCATCATGGGAAAGAGATGCGAAATATTAGTTTGAATACACATTATATTATTCTGTTTAAAAATCCGAGAGACAGTCAACAAATTAGTACATTGGCGCGGCAAATGTATCCTGGAAGATCTCAATTTCTCATAGAAGCCTATCAAGATGCTACTAGCAAACCTCATGGTTATTTATTCATTGATTTAAAACCAAAGACAAATGATCAACTACGTATTCGTACAGGCATTTTACCAAAAGATACACATTATGTCTATATTGATAAAGCAGTGTATGAACAAGAACCAACTCATTTGACCATTCGCAGTCAAGATGTCTAAACGTATTCGAGCGAACCAGCCGTTTCTTCACTTGCTTGCACGCAGTGGGCCTAAACGACGTAAATCCTTGCTACAGCAAGCTACAAAGGAGGAATTAACAAGCTTGTTTGAAATTTGTTTGAATATATTGCAAGGACATTTACCCTTAAGCTCAAAACGGTTTAAGGAATTTAAACGTGAACGTCATACGCTTCGTACTCTAGCAGATAAGAAGATATCCCTTCGACGAAAAAAGAAGTTGATTAATCAGAAAGGAGGATTCATTGGAGTTATTGCTAGATTGGCATTGCCCTTGTTAGCCAAACTGCTGCTAAAATGAAACATACGATGAAAATGGTCCTCATTCCTGAATATGAATACAAACTGTTATTAGAAAAGAAACATGATGGTGAAATCAAAACGAAAGTGAATAAACTTTTACGTGGGAAACGAACGCGTGAAAAGGTTATTGAAATGTCTCAACTTCTTGGTCGTCATTTACGAACAAGTCAGTCTAGACAGCAAAAGCCCTCATCATCATCATCACCACCTGAAAAGCCAGAAAAGCTAGTGTTAAGTCATTTTCAACCGATCTATCATGGAAAAATAACACAACTTTTAGCCGAACTGAAGAAATATGGTACAACATGGTCAGAGAAGAATGAACTTGTGTTGAAAACGGGCGATATTATAGCAAATTCCAACATGGTTGATTTGATGAAAGAAGCATTGGTGGCGACAAGAAGAAAAGAACGAGTCAAACCACCACATGGTTGGCATCCGTTTATCCAGGAAATTGTTGATGCGAATATTCCAAAAACAATGTTTAGTAAAAAGACCACTCGTGACGACATTACAACAGAAATGAAACAACGTCAACAAAGACAGTTTCCTGAAGGATGGGAAAATTTTTAACATGGCTGAAAGAGCTATGTTGTTGTTGCCAAGAAGATAAACCAACTATTCCTGTGAAAATAAGATGTACAAGCGCGTGTTGTGAAGGAGAAATAAAAGACCATGTGAATGAGGATGAGATTTGGCATACTTTTTCGAATGGCGCGCGCTATCGTGAAGTATATAGACAACGTCAACGCAGCTATACCATTTAGTTAGCATCATGGAGTCGACAAGCTTTTACATCACTTTGCCTAGCAATGCGAGTATGACCTATTATCCCAACAACAAGGCTTCGAATTATCAAATTCGTATGCCTCGAACCATCTATCTGAATGGAAAATATGAAGTGGCTTTAGCTGAAATTCAATATCCACATACATGGACAACGATGAGACAGGGCATGAACTATTCTATTGGGTATCGACAAATAGATACATTTGGCATTTGGCATGTTAATATTCCTTATGGGTACTATAGAACCATACAAGAACTATGTGAGGCAGTCAATGAAGAAGCGGCTAACCCCGATGACCCGAAACAACCTATTCGGTTAAAGTATGATAAAATTAGACGACGTGTGTTTCTGTTTCTCGATGATGGTCTTGAAGTGTCCTTTTCCACTGGATTAGCTGAGATTTTAGGATTTATCCCAGAGCAATGGTATACTGAAGCGTGTGCAGCTGAACATAAAGCGGATGTGAAACAGGGATTTTATACACTGTATGTGTATTGTAGCATTTGTGAACCACAAGTTGTTGGGGATTATTATGTGCCGTTACTACGTTCTGTTGGGATACAAGGCCATGATGGTGACATTATCATGAAAACGTACGGCGAACCGCATTATGTTCCTGTAAACACGTCCAAATTTGACGTGATAGAAATGAATATTAAGGACGACACAGGCCATACTGTTCCATTTCAAACTGGAAAGGTGATCTGTAAACTTCATTTTCGACCAAAAGCAATATGAAAGCCTACACACACGATCCGTCTGCATATCGCAACCATTTTCTTCGTCAAGTGGGCGGGGAATTACCAGGATTCAAAGGAGCGCGAATCCAATATGGCGATGGTATTGGTTCCATACTGGGATCATTGGCTCGCAAAGCTATTCCACTACTTAAGGCTGGGGCTAAGATCGTTGCGCCACATCTTAAGAAGGCTGCAAAGAATGTCGCGAAAGATGTGACGGGCCGAGTAGCAGAACGTGTGTTTGGTGAACAAAAGCGTATGCAACCGACGAAACGTGCCAGAAGACGAAAAACAGCCAGACGGATAACATCAAAATATCGCAAAGATATTTTTTAAAGGAAAAAAAAATGTCTCTCATTCATAATCATTCGTGTGAATGTAGTCTTTCTCCATTGGAATGGTTTCACGTACCACCGACGCAAACTGCTGTAGAGAAAAGTTATAATGTTGACTATCAACCACTTACAAGCATTAGAGAAGGCGCTCCAATAGAATTCTACATTCCTGCGAGTACAGAAGAATATCTGGATTTAAAGAACAGCAAACTTCATATTGTATGTCGCATTCTAAAGGCCGATGGAACAGCGTGTGGCGCAGATGATAATGTCTCTTGCATCAATGATGTGTTTAATGGGCTATGGTCTAATATTGAATTGTTTCTGAATGATCGTTTGGTTTCGCATAGCAACAATACTCATGGTTATACCAGCATTATCTCTCATCTCATCCATGATTCGGAAGAAAGTCTGCATTCTGAGCGCTCTATGCGTCTCATGTACAAGGATACTGCTGGGTCGATGAATAGTCATGAGGTGAAAAGACCTAATCATGAACAATATGTACCAGGATTTCATGTCAATGTTGAGGGTGGCGACTTGGCTGAGCAAGGAAACAATGGCTTACATCATCGTTATTTGCATACTCGTCTTAGCCGTGATGTTATGCTCGCAGGTGGTTTAAGGATAGATTTGTTTGAGCAGGATCGTTATCTTCCAAATGGCATCAGTTTGAAATTGCGTTTCCATAGACAAAAAGATGACTATGTATTGATGGCTG
Source organism: Protula sp. h YS-2021 (assembly GCA_949752745.1). Lineage (NCBI taxonomy): Eukaryota > Metazoa > Annelida > Polychaeta > Sabellida > Serpulidae > Protula > Protula sp. h YS-2021. The sequence goes on along the minus strand of OX457031.1, from coordinate 62,144,368 downwards.
TAAATAATACCTATAAGGTAGAAGTGAAAGAGGCATTTTTAACCATTCGCAAAGTGAGGGTGAGTCCAGGTATTCAGTTAGGACATGCAGATGCATTGATGAAAAGTCCTGCCAAGATCATCATCACTAGAAAAGAATGTAAAGTCTTGGCCATTCCAGCAGGATTTCAGTCTTTTGTGAAAGATAACATCTTTTTGGGTCAATTACCAAATCGTATTGTCATTGGTCTGGTTCATAATGAAGCTTTTGGTGGATCAGTATTGAGGAATCCATACAATTTTGATCATTTTAATCTGGACTATATGCAACTGTACACGGATGGTGAACCAGTTCTATCCAAACCTCTCAAGCTTGACATTACACAGAACAAATACCTGAACGCTTTTGAAACGCTTTACAAATCGTTTGATCGGTTGAATGGTGAGAAAAGTTCCATTATAAAACGGGAAGATTGGCCTAGAGGTTATGCTTTATTTTCGTTTGACTTAACACCGGATTATGATGGTGATGATCATTTCCCCCTGATCAAGCATGGGAATTTGCGGCTAGAAATGAACTTTGCTAGGGCTTTGCAACCTACAATCAATGTCATTGTCTATGCTGAATTTGACAACATTATTGAGATCAGTGCCAATCGCAGCATCCAATTCGACTACCAGTCATGAACACGAAGCAGATTGATGCCATATTGAGTCATGATGTCATGACCAAAGACTTGTTTCAAGGCGTGTTTGCCATGGATCAGTTACCGTCTTTACAACGCGGCGCCTATGTGATCAACACAGACGATCAAGATGAACCAGGAGAACATTGGGTGGCAGTGTATTATGATAAAGACCCTGTGGAATATTTTGACTCTTATGGACTGTTCCCTCTCGATGATCGTTTAGACATGTTTTTAAGAAATGACTATATGTATAATTCTATCTCATTACAAACGCCAATATCATCGTCATGTGGTTTTTATTGTGTCTATTATATATTGCATAGAGCTCGAGGTCAGAGTATGTTTGATATTGTGAATATATTAAAAAGAAAGGATGGTGATTTTATTGTAAAGGATTTTGTATATAGACATTATAAACCATTGTTTTATTAATGTTGTTGTTGTTGTTATATTAGTTAAGTTGTTGTTGTTATATTAGTTAAGTTGTTGTTGTTGTTGTTATATTAGTTAAGTTGTTGTTGTTTTATTAGTTAAGTTGTTGTTGTTGTTATATTAGTTAAGTTGTTGTTGTTGTTATATTAGTTAAGTTGTTGTTGTTAAATAAAACAAACCAAGTTTTCAAACAACTGTCTTGTTTATTGTGTTGTACATACGTTTATTTACAAATTCTTAACTACAAACACTATTTACAAAGTTTACAAACACTATTTACAAAGTTTACAAACACTATTTACAAACTCTTAACTACAAACGCTATTTACACTATTTACAAATTCTTAACTACAAATTCTATTTACACTATTTACAAACTTTTATTTACACTATTTACAAAATTCTTAACTACAAACTCTTAACTACAAATTCTATTTACACTATTTACAAACTTTTATTTACACTATTTACAAAATTCTTAACTACAAACTCTTAACTACAAAGTCTATTTACACTATTTACAAAGTCTATTTACAATCACATTCATTTTTCAATACATTCATCAATGAATACCATTCATTAGAATCTAAATTGATATAGGTATCATAGACATTACATCCATGTTTGTAAATGCTATGAAAGCTCACATAATACACATCACCAAACTTTATCACTTTCACAGTTACATGTTCAGACAGTTTCAGTTCATATCCTTCTTCTAAGTCAATGTCCATCACACGCATAGGTTGTGTCAGCTCAATGGATTTGGTGCCTCGTGTAAGCCATATTTCTGTTTCTTTGAATTCAAGCGTTAGGTTCTTTCCAATCCAATGCTTGTAACAGAGCGTACCATTCCACTGTGTTGAGGGTGATGTAGTCATAGTTTTCTGTAAGCTCGTCATATTGGCGAAATTGTATAAACACGTCTAAGCAGTTCTCAGTCACACGCACTTCTAATTCATTTGAGACTGCTAGGAGAAAGCCAGGTATCCTGAACTTCTCTAGATGGTCTTTCAACACGGATTGGTCATCAAGTGATAGGACGAGATACTGTCCAAAATGTCTTAGCACAATGTCATCATATTCGTTTCTCAGATATGAGAACCCATGCGTAATTGGTTTATATTCCGTTAAAAAGTCTTCCATCTCGTTCAACAGTCAGATGAACTATGAGCTGTCTCCTTGTCTGCAAAGACGTTTTTTTATGCTCGCAAGATGGCGAAGAGTGGATGTTGTATCACTTCTAGGAATCGTAAGACTGCGCGCCAGTTCTTGATATCAAAGATGATCAAATCTGTATATGGTGTATCTGGTACAACTCCCTTATAATCCTCTGGATAATCCTGTAAAAGATTTCTACAGATTTCTACACGTATGTTAGAATCATATTCAGCCACTGTCACTTCCACTTTATTTTCAAGTCTACGTTTAAACCCAGGTTCAAGTGGTATGTTTTTAAAGTCTTTCCACACTTCAGGTTTAAACCGATGATAACTTGTCTTAGAATCTAGTATCACTTCATTCCTCTCATTGACAGTAAGGTAAACACCACCGTTCAGCATGAGTGCATTCATGATTGTTACCTTGTTATGACTTGTCGTCTTGTCTGCGAAGCCTTTTATCCACTTCTTTCACCTGCTTCTTCAGCATTTTCCATTCAGGTATTGTCAGCAAAATTCCCTTTTTCGTTGGACGGTTTTTTCCAGTCCCCTCATCTCTGAGGTATTTGCGAATGTTTACCACACCTTCATTACTTTGTTTCATAATCTTGATATACTTTCCATTGCCTAGAGAAAGCATTCCATCCCACGACTGTGGTGTTGGTACCGTCGTCTCCACTTTTAATTTCTTAATGGTAGTATCAGGATGTTTCACTTTCATGTCTTTCACCGTATCTGCTAGAGTATCCATATCCGTTGGTGCAGATCTTTTCATGTTGACGCTTCAGTGTTCACACCACAACTAACTCTCAAGTTGAAGTGTCTCCCCCTTATATACTGTAATGCCCATGCGCCAAAGTGGAATAGCCATCACTCATCACATATCGCTTGTCATCAAAGGGAGAGAGAGCCACTTTCCTCAACTTCTCCGAGAAGATCTGGTGGTCATGACTTCGAATGATGTGTCCTGTAGTCATCGTTTGCGTTTGGTTGAACAAACTGTCTCTATACTGCTGATGTTTCATCCGTCTTTGACACGCGCGAGTGATGCCTTTGGCCGTACGTTTTTCTTTCCCACCATACATCATACTATACATTTTCGGCCGAAGTCCAACAAACTCTTCAATGGGAATGCCCGCCGTCTCATCTTTCATTTTCCCAAGCACTTTCTTGTTCACGTTGGAATGTAGGAAATGATCTGGCGGATAGTCACTTGTGTCGAACAAGTCAGCATCTTCCTGCATGTCTTTGTATATATCTTCCGTTTCTATGTCATAACATAGACTGTCGGTGTCGCTGAACAAGAGTTTGGCGTTGGGATACTTGGTCATGATGTAGTTGTAATGAAAGTGGAACATGAGCACTTTGCTGAGGTCGAGAATGGTGAACCCAACTTGAATGGGTTTATCCAGAAGCAGATCCACTTTGCGCAAATGTACCGCGGTTAAATCTTCGTTGAAAATTCTAAATTTGTGGAAGGAAGGTTTGGCCACAAGTTTCTTGAACCGCTTTTCCTGGTGAACAAGTTCCACATTCATGCGCTTTCTTACATTTTCCATGGTTTTGCCAAACACAGAGTTGTTCATCAGTTTGAAAAAGTCTTTCTCAAACGGGTTCTTGGCCAACTTTCTCTTTTCCGTGTTCAAGGAGATGTATTTTGCCAACCATTTGCTCTGTGCAAACATGATGGCACGGTGCACCTTCGTGACTTTCAATCCCAGTGAGACATATTGCTGTAAATTTCTATAATGAAGTACATATTTCTTCTTGTCGCACAAGTTGGGAATGAGCTTTTCACTAGGTTTGCTTTTCATGTCTAGATCTTTCCGTAGCTTCTGACTATGTTCTGACAATTCTCCCACTTTCACACATTTCCGTTCTGGAGCCACTGGGTAGTGATTATGATGATCATGAATTGAATATGGGTATTCCAAATCCACTTCTAAAATGTATCCAATCTCGTCATCTTCATCCACATCCATAAAGTCAATGGATTCTGGCTCGCTCACCCACATAAATCCACTTTGTGGCATGCTTTGCGACATGGCCCAGCCATACAAGTTGTTTGCATCCAGGTAAGTCAAGTAGTTGGTTGGTTTCGTGGGATCGTAATCTGGTACGTAGGGGTTATTTGCTTTCGCATACTTGTGTGTGATGACAGATATTCCTCCACGTAGACCTTGTTCAACCATTTGGTACATGTCAATGTCGTTGATCAATTCCAATTTCACCTTTGTCGCTTTCAACATGGCATCCCACGACAGTCCTGGCGCTGTATAGTAGTGAGCAGGATCTAATTCATACGTGTTGAGACATACGTGACGAAAGTTTTCAAACACGTCAGCCAGCAGCAACACATCTGATTTCAGGTACAAGTCATGGTATTCGCCAAATGTAGTACAGTGGAATGTCTCCCACACCTTCTGCGCATGCGCATAATCCTCATCGCTAATGTCTTCTTCACTGAGTAGACTGTAAAACTTGTCCTTGGACGGCAGTTGTGTTTCAGCAAACTTGGATGGCTCATCCACGTAATCATAAGGGTACACTCCCTTTCTCAACAGTAACTCTTGTTGGTTGCTATCGTGAATGTGTGACGTCATGTGATAAAAGTTGTCTTTCCCTTCTGCTGCCAGGTTGGAGACCAACTTCTGTAGAGAAGTACTCATGAACTGAAAGCTGTCTGTAAATTTCAGATTGCTCATGGTGAATGCAATATATTTCTCAACGGTGTTGGGAATGACTGTAATCCTTTCGTTTTTGAACTTTCCAATTTCTTCCATGATCAAATGGCTGTCGTAGCCTCGTAAATTGTGGAAAAACACAGGAATGATGAAAGAATCTTCAACATCCTGCTTATCCTTTCGAAATCGGAATTGTAAATTGCATTCATTATGTGCAGCTCCGCGGTATTTGCCATTGATATGGTCATGATCTCTCACACGATCTGCTCCTAGAGGCTCATGACAAATGTAGCAATCTGTGGCGTTCTTATAATGCTCTTCATCTTCATGAGTCATGACCATTTTCTTTTTCTGCTGTAGACCATGCACAATACGATCACGTTCATATACCATATGGTCTAAAAAGACTTTCACAGCATTATCTCCTCGATATACGACTGGCGCACGTGTATCATATTGGCTGACAACCACATAGGCAAAGCTGTTTGGACGATGATGTTGATACTTGTCTCCTTCATGCTTTTGCGTGAAACATTCAAAGTCTGCATAAATGACAAACGGCGCTCGCTGTTGTTTGGCTACATTCTTGAACTTGATAAAAGGTTCCTTGGGGAATGATAAACGTTGTGCTCCATGCTTGCCACACACTTCACGATGCTTGTCTAAAAGATCTTGTCGTATAAACCCATGAAGACAGTTGAAACAATAAAATGCTGCATTCTTGCACTTTGATCGATAAGCCATCAGTCTGCTGAAATTCTTGATGAGGCAGTAATGTCTTGTCTTGTCATTACTAATCAAAAGCAAGTTGATTTCTCTGGCGCTGTTGGCGCTGGTGTTTCGGCTGAGTTGTATGGGAACAACGACATCATGTTCATATCCAAACACGTTAATGGACACATCATTCTCCTTTTCAAACTTTGGAATGTCTGTAATCGGTGTTGGAAATGTCATGCCTTCCACCTTCAATTCGTTCTCAAATGGTGTGTATTGATGTACACGCTCTGGGTTTACATTTGTTGAAGGGTGAAGGTGAGCCAATACAGACCATAAGAAACATTTGTTGTCTTTATTCTGAATGTTTAACACCGCCTTTGTACTCTGTACTTTCTTCGGTAGTGGGATAAAACTGCTTGCTTCCAGTGGCGCTGACGTAGCTGTATGCACTTCAATGAATAATATGTTATCCAACACCCAGCCAGAACCTTGTCGCTCATGTTCATCAAACCTGGTAAACAATTCTTTATAGGCTTCTGGCAAGTCCTTCTCAATATCTGTTGGATTGTATGCTGCATATGTCGGACTACTGATGAAGGCATTATCCACTTGTTCTACCATCACGCCTTCAACATTTGGTGTCATTTTCTTGAAGCGTGCATGTACCACAATGTACCATTTCATGCCACGGTTTAACGTCTCTAGCAAATGTCTCTTGATTCTATTCTCTTGTTGTCGCATTTCGAGTAGCAAATCCGATCCATCTTCAGGCTCAAACCGTCTTTCCTGCGCGTTTTCACCAAGACTCACTCTTCTGCCTCTGCCTATTTGTCCTGTCTCTTTCTTTCTTTGTTCTTCATGAGACACATTTTCCATCTCAGCACATGCATGTGTCTCAAATGCATCCAAAGATGAAAATATCTTGGCGCATTTACAGCAGAGGACTGGATCAGGTCTGTCAACACCATCTTGTACGGTTTTTCGTCTCTTGGCTTCAATCTGCTCAACAAGCTCTTCATGAGCACGTTTCATCCTAGCTGGTTTGCATGTGTGTGTCACGAACACTTCCAGAGATGGAAATGTCACATCACAATCATGACAGTAGACTGGTGCCATCGTTGTTGCTTCTTCAACTGCTGGAACTGAAATGAAGTAAAATATACGTTTCACTCTTCCTTTTATACCACTTCAATGGTGTGTTGACTCAGCAGCATGTATCACTAGTTGACTAGTTGACATGTTTCACTCATGCTTTTATGCTACTTCCATGTAATCAAAATATGGTGTGTAACTTGTTCAAACTTGTTCCAAAATGTTAAAATTGCTGACTCAGCAGAATTTTACTTGTGTATATGAATGTCTTACTTACAGTTGTGAAGTTGTACAGCTGTTATACAGCAGAGACATCTAGCGGTGAAGTTAACTGACGGTGAAGTTAAATGGTCTGTCAAATGGTATTCATCCGCCAACTAGACCTGAAATGTGATAAAATGTATTCTCACACACACACACACAGACATGTTTTGCTTCATTTCATAATATAGGATGGCCCTTAAAAGGGCCCGAAATATTTTAGTATATATCAGCAGCAGTTATGGGGTTGTCCCTCATATTCCAACCACACTTGACACTTGCAGTATCGTTGAGTCAGTGTTACTATGCGGTTGTTCCACATAAATGTAATTACTACGTCAGGCTTCACTGCAGTGATCTGAGTTGGAAATTGTAGCACCTCCTCCAAAGCATATGTAATATCAGCTGCTTCAGCTTCATCACGCATATTTACCCAGATGCAAACAGATTCATTCGCTTGAAACGCTGTTAAGTCATCAATGATGATAGCTGGTGTGTTATCCATGATGTGTCTGACAATGTCTCTAAGCCTTGAGACACCACACTTATATAGGATTTTATCATGCTGATTCGGCAAAAATGTTTGTTGCTCTCCTGGTACATAGTCTGTCCTAGAGGGGGGGGGGGGGGGGTCGGTACATAGTCTGTCCTAGGGGGGGGGGGGGTACATAGTATGTCCCTGGGGGGGGGGGGGGTCGGTACATAGTCTGTCCTGGGGGGGGGGGGGGTTCGGTACATAGTATGTCCCTGGGGGGGGGGGGTCGGTACATAGTCTGTCCTGGGGGGGGGGGGGGGGTCGGTACATAGTATGTCCCTGGGGGGGGGGGGGTCTGTTGCCATGGTTACACTGATTGACAGGTCGAGTTCATTGGCTTCATGTTGATTGACTCGGCCAAACCACTTTCGCTCCAGACAGCATCATCTCAGTATGACGTCATGATGACGTCACACATGGTCGCGCCTATCCTAACGCTTATCATGACTTCCGGTCCAGACATCATGACGTCACTTCCGGTCCAGACATCATGATGTCACTTCCGGTCCAGACATGATGACGTCACTTCCGGTCTAGACAGCACTTCCGGTCCAGACATGATGACGTCACGTCCAGACATCATGATGTCACTTCCGGTCCAGACATGATGACGTCACTTCCCGTCCAGACATGATGACGTCACTTCCGGTCCAGACGTCACTTCCGGTCTAGACAGCACTTCCGGTCTAGACAGCACTTCCGGTCTAGACAGCACTTCCGGTCTAGACAGCACTTCCGGTCCAGACATGATGACGTCACTTCCAGACAGTATGACGTCACAAAGTGCGGTAGAACCCTTATTATCACACTACTGTTTTGCAACAACCAAGCCTTATCCGCGTAAGCAGATATTGTCATCACATATGTATATAATGTATATACAGCGAAACCCCGCTATTAGGGACAAACAGTAACTGAATAATTTTGTCCCTAACGGCGGGATGTTCCTGATTTCACACCACCCATATTTCAGATTCAACACTTATTGATTAATAACGAATTGCATAACATTTTCTTTTGCGTATAAAATGAGTATAAAGACAATGAATTACTTGCTCTTTTATACGCATTTTAAAAAAAACGGAGTACATGTCAACAGGGATTAGTAGTATAAAGCTTCTCTCTTAAGCACACATCTTTTGTAATAAGCCCTTTGTCTTTACATGCACTGTGTTCAATGTAATGTACTCAATACTCACAGATAACAATAGAGAAAAAATACACTACCGAGTAACAAGCTGATAGGGGTTGTTTACATAACGCACAAAATATGGACAGCAATGTGACTGTCAACAACAAAGGGATTGTTATAAATGTGTAACCGTACTTGCGGGATAAAAACAGGGAATTGTCGGGGGGGGAATTGACTGGGGGGGGGAATTGTCTGGGGGGGGGGGGATTGTCCTGTTCCCAAAAACAGGTCTAGGACAATTCCCCCCAGACAACCCCCCCAGACAACTCCCCCCGACAATTCCCCCCCCCCCCGAACAATTCCCCCCGTAGGACAATTCCCCCCGAGGACTATCCCCCCCCCCCCCACTTAATTTTTATATTATATTTTACTTTGAATGCCAAAGTCTTTATTTTTAAAATACCTTAAAATCAAAAATGCAAAATTTTTCTATCTGGAACGAAAGTTTTTTCTGCCATTTAAAACCTAAATTTGTGGGCAATTCCACGCAGATAGTCAACAGTATGTTGGTTTTCGAAGTCGCGGACGAATGACGAATGCGTTGCGCAGAGTCGCGTACCAGCGACGTGGTGGCTCGGGCAAGCGGCCACCCATAATTTGACCAGATGCACCGCGAACATTACGGCGGATCCGACCCATGTAACATGTAAAAAACCCGTTTTTTTGCTGGCACTTAGGTGGCCAACTTAAAGTTCATTGGTTTGGATAAGGAATGTAAATTGCAATTGCGACAGTGTTGAAATGTTGAAATGAAAGGACAATTACCATCTCCAGTTAGAAGATAAAAGGGCAAAAATTTGTAAAAAAAAAAGAGAGAGAGAGAGAGATACAAAGAAAAGAAAAAAATAAGAAAAATAAAAATGAATGGGGGGGGGGAATAGTCCTCGGGGGAATTGTCCTACGGGGGGAATTGTTCGGGGGGAATTGTCGGGGGGAATTGACTGGGGGGGGGGGAATTGTCTGGGGGGGGGAATTGTCCTGTTCCCAAAAACAGGGTCTCTCATTCTGAATAGAGGGTTGTCCACAATAGATATGGCAGAATTATGTGACGTATTAAAACAGACTAAAATGCTGTCCATAAGTCAGGGGTGTCCATAATAGAGGGGTGTCCATAATAGAGGGGTATCCATAATAGAGGGGTGTCCATAATAGAGGGGTATCCATAATAGAGGGGTGTCCATAATAGAGGGGTGTCCATAATAGAGGGGTGTCAATAATTGAGGGGTGTCCATAATAGAGGGGTGTCCATAATAGAGGGGTGTCCATAATAGAGGGGTGTCCATAATAGAGGGGTGTCCATAGTAGAGGGGTGTCCATAATAGAGGGGTGTCCATAATAGAGGGGTGTCCATAATAGAGGGGTGTTCGTAATAGAGGGGTGTCCATAATAGAGGGGTGTCCATAATAGACGGGTGTCCATAATAGACGGGTGTCCATAATAGAGGGGTGTCCATATCCCGGGGTTTCACTATATATATCGAGCCCAAGACTGAAAAATACATTTCGCTTCTATAGATCTTACTCCTATAATTTGACCTGTGACTTTAGCCCTAGTCCGATTATTCCACTTGACTACGAATTTCGAGAATTCCAATTCGAAAAACTTTACACTGGTAAAATCATTGCCAGAAACTAGTAAAATAATGATAGATATACCGGAAGCATGTTATTAGTGAACCGGAAGCGAAAAGAAATGACAACAATACCGCAAATGCCGCAAAAGGACCGCTATTCTAGTTCATAAAACACACTAACAGAAAAAAATGGACCGCATGGGAGAGCTCTACCGCAGTGGGTGCCATGCGTGTCCGTGATTTTTTTTTCGAAACGATCCCTAATAGCTGAGTGGTATTTTTGAAACGGTACCCTTTATACTAAACAAAAGTGGAGTGCACTTCCGAGAGAACTCCTTTTTCTTTTCACTTTTTTGTTTGTTTGTGGGAAACGCGTAGTATAGAAAATTTGCTTGTCTTTTTTTAACGAAATTGTCACTCTGCGCTCACCGCGTCTACCGTCAATATTAACTCCTCTCCCACACTTTCTGTGCCTGTCAATTTTTGGACTCGCTTGCTAACACATATAATACCGAACACGGTTCAAGCCCCACTGAGGACCCAATTTTTCAGTGTCTCCCTTGCAAGGTTTTCTAGATTATATTTATAGTTCTTCCCCATCCCATGGGCAGTCTGGTTTGCATATATAATCCTCTACTAAATCAGTTCATCTACTAGCTGTTTCAAAATACTTTTCATGAATACTTGGACCTAATGGATATTGCTTAATCTATTGCGAAAAAAAAATGGGTGATTCTTGGAAAGCATGTCCTTAAAATATGTGAAAAAGTGAAGGCAGTTTGCATTTCTCCCCTTTTTCTTTAATAGTTCCCTTCCTCTCACATCGTGATTTTATAGTTATATTTACAAATGCAAGCTCTGTATATTTGACTGACTTAAAATAACTAATGACATTTCGCAGGTCATTCTGCTAAATTTACAACAACAACAAAAACCACAAATAATAATAATAATAATAATAATAATAATAATAATAATAATAATAATAATAATAATAATAATAATAATAATAATACATATATACATATAAACCAAAAATAAATAAATAAATAAATAATAAGAGTTTTGCGCAATTGTGCCAACTTACTTCCGTACCTTTCTTAAGCACGGACTCGCACTTAAGTTAAGCTTACCAGCCTATCATGCAGATTCTCACTCAGGATAACTACTCTACATATGTTGTCAGTATTGATATAGTTATTGCATTGGGGGAATTATTATACCACTGCGTTTATGTTTTCACAAACTACTTTGGAGAATTCTCACTAGAGTGTCTGCTGGGATGTGTTATTTTTTCCTTTTCCTGTTTTCTGAACTTTCGACAGATTGTATTGAGTTTTTACCATTGTTTCTTTTGGTGGAGGGGAGGGTGGGGGAGAATGGTGTCGGGAGGGGGGGGGGGGTGGAGGGGGTGAGGACCACTCACGTACAAATGGATTACATTGTCCTTGACTTTTTAAAACGAACTCCAAACTCCAATTACCAAGTCTGAAAAATAACAACTTCAGAAATTGCAGGTACCCTTTACATTTTACCCTCTATGGTACAGAATCAGTTAATAAAAGATTTCACTCAATTATGAATTGATGATACGGAGGCGCACACGTGACTGCAATCACAGGCCCACATGTGACTACTATCATGGTCGCACACGTGAATACAATCACAGACTAAAACGTGACTACAATAACAGGCAGATGTGACTACACTCACGGGCGCACAAGTGACTACATTCACAGCCGCACACGTGACTACAATCATATGCGCATACCTGACTACAGTCTCAGGTGTAAATCTGACTTTTATCGCAGATACACACGTGACTGCAATCGAGTTCGTACACGTGACTAAAATCACCAACATACACGTGACTGCAATCACCGTCTCACACGTGACTACACTCAAACTCGCACATGTGACTACAATCATAAGGTGCGAACGTGACTGCAATCATAGAATATTAACTAGACTAATACCCACATATAAGAAGTGCGGCACAATTTTTTAGCAATCGTTTTTGTTGGACGTCGGTTATTCTTATGAAACATTTTAATCGTTTTGGCGAAAGTGGCCCGCCCCGCGAATAGGTGCAAGCCCCAAAATTATCCACTTTTCCGCCCCTTTCTTAGCTTCCCACCCCCACCCCTTCCCTTCCCCATGCCCAGAATCCAACCCCCGCAAGCCTTGTCCTTGTGCAGGAACCACTAGAGGAAGAGAAACATGGTTGTTGTTTTTTTTTATCCCCACCCTTCCCCCACCCCTACCCCCTCACCCCCCCCCCCCGCCCCCACCATCTCCCTCTTAGCCAAGGTCTTTGCTCAATGTCATAACCGCAATAGCAACACAAATAAAAAAGGGCACGTAAATGTCATCAATTCGCTACACGACATCGCTTTTATCTTGTTTAGAAACGCGCTTTACTGTCGGACCATTTGTCAGCGAATGGAAGCAGGTTGGCTCATTTGATGACACCCCCGCTCTCGGGAGTTTTACTGCACCTTCCCAGTAAGCACTGAGACGTCTCCGTAACGGTTGGTAGATGTCGAGACGACGTCCTTTTTTCCAATCTTTCTAAAATGTTGCGGTTGGTGGTTTTTCGTCTTGATAAAAATTGCAACGTCTTTTCAACGTCTTGCTGCAACGTTATATAGACGTAGGATTGGGTAGCATATGAAAGTCGAAACAACGTCAAGTTGCAAGTTGTCATATTATCGCTCACTGGAAATGTGAGCCAAGACAGAAACATAGAAATGTCTAGCATAACATAAGTCGAAAGGATAATTTAAAGAAAGAAGCCTATGAAGGCAGTGTAAGTTTTATTTCTTTTTTTTTCTCTTTTTTTTCTTTTTTCTTTCTTTTTCTCTTTTTTTTATTATTTTTTTTTGGCGTATGCTTGGAGGTTAGGCAAAAACAGTTAAATCGTAATATTCCAATGCATGGCCTGCACCCAAGAGCGGGGGGATAGTTTCTCCATGTCTGCACAGCGATCTTTTTTCCAAGACGTCTGCAACATCGCTCTCCCGACGTCTATCCAACGTCGTTCGGAGAGAGGTTTCAACTTCGATATAGCACCAAATCCTCGATGTGAATGTGACATCTATTTGCGACATGTATCCAACATCTATCGAACGTCGGATATTCACTGGGGCTGTTATTTCAGTCATCCAATAACGAAAAACAGTGATCAAGAAAGATGTCGGAGAGCAAATAAGTCTTGCTTTATCATGTCGAGGCAAGTAGTTTATCAACGGATTTTGTTTTCTTTATGAACGGTTGGCATGTCACTAATTGAACTCTAAGACAGTCTTGGTTGCTATCCTGGGGTGAGGGAGGGGGAGGGGGGAGGGGGAGGAGGGATATTCCAGAATTCAATACCTTTTCCCTTAAAAAGTGTAACACGTCTGTGACTATGTAATTCATTTTATCATAAAAAACAACGTTAAAGGAGTGAATAAAAACAATATCCATATCTCTCTCTCTCTCTCTCTCTCTCTCTCTCTCTCTCTCTCTCTCTCTCTCTCTCTCTCTCTCTCTCTCTCTTGCATCAACGCTGGATCGTTATTGTCCAACAGCCAACCTCTACCGCAATTCGGTCTGTTGTATATAACACCATTTTACTCATCAGACCCACTTGATATCCCTCAAAATAGTACAATATACGACACTACTTTTTATAATATCCATCCGCTCTACGTATATACAGAACAGAATGATTTCATCAGAGGTCAGCTTTTTTATAACAACGACGTTGGATAAACGTCGGACCGAGGTCGGATCGATGCCGCGTTTGGTTGTTTATGGAAGTAAAAAAACATTGTCTTCTTTCCGGCTTTGGATAGACGTCGATTACTCGAGTTCTAATTGACTTTTCGTAAAAGTTGCAAATAGAAGTGGAAACAACGTTTATCTCGCGACGTTTCATAGACGTTTTATAAACGGGAAAATATTAATTTAGAATATCAAAGTACTACCACACTTGGGTCATCCGGTAAAGCAGGGTATATATGAAGTGGATTTCTGTGAATGTTTTTTTTAAGTAGGAGAGAAATTCTGATATTTTCTTTCATCGCTTGGATCCGTTTTCAATTTTTATTTTTTATTTTTTGGATCTATTTTCGACGTGATCTGGCATGGTTACGATTTCCGGTATGCATTAAACACGATGAGGTTCCGACGTCTATACGACGTCGATTTTTCAACGTTTCCAATGTTGCAATAAAAACGTTGATTTGACGTCAGATAAGTTGCTTCTTGGTTGCGGTCATTCGCAGCATGTAACTAACGTTGCTGGTTTGACATCTAGTCAACACTGACATTGATGAGACGTGTCTATGGCCTCGACCAATCACAACCAAGGTACAACCGGAGTCAATCGATCGGGCCGACGTCACAACATGTAATCGACGTTTGATCGACGTCGGAATGTTTACAAGGGTAATTCACATCCGTTGCATCGTAAGAATGCTAAAAAGACGTCGAAAAATCCTCGTTTGTCCTAAAAGCGGAACTGTTTAACCTGGTTTATAACTAAGGATCAACGTTGAAACGCTTTCTGTAAAATTACACTGATCAGGCCTAAAATCTCCTTTCCTTGGCAATAAAACCTTATCATTTCTGGCATAAAAACAGAATTGTGAGAATACATAGATTTCAATATTCTACATTGTTTTAACAATGTTTTTGAAAAAAAAATCAATGAGCACAATAATAATGTTCTTTATAGCTGCCATATCTTCTTGCCTCGTCCATTGTTCTCGAGGAAATGTAATAATTTCTCAACTGTAGGTGTGCTATGTGGCAATCTTGTTAAAGGTTACTCAAATCAATTTAGAAACTGTAAGTAACGGAAACAAGAAAGTAGCTCACGTGGACTTCTTCAGTGTAATACGTGGCTGCATCTGGAGTATTCAGACGTGCTCTTAATCTATTATTTTTACACGAAGGAATTACAGGAAATTGGTATATATTTTATAGGAATTTTAGGTGAGTAAATTCTTAATTTTAAATGTTGCAAGGGTATACTCAGACATTAGTTTCCAACTCGCAAACTGTGTGCCGGTTATATGTGAACGGTTTGTGAACAGTTTGACAGCTGTTTGTGAACTGCTTTCGGAAGGTGTGTGGACGGTTTGTGAACTGTTTCACAGATGCTTTGGAACTGTTTGCGAGCTGTTTGAGTAGGGGGAAAGTGGGGGTTCTAAAACAGGAAGTGACGTCATAATGACGTCATGAGGTGTTTTAGAAGCCCCATGGGGTTTCTAAAACAGTGACGTCATATTGACGTCATATTGACGTGATATTGACGTCATATGGACGTCATATGGTTGTCATATGGACGTCATATGAACGTCACATGAACGTCATAATGACGTGAGGAGTTGTTTTAGAAGCCCCATGGGGTTTCTAAAACAGTGACGTCATTATGACGTGTTATGGACGTGTTATGGACGTGTTATGGAGGTGACATGGAGGTCATATGGAGGTGATATGGAGGTGATATGGAGGTCATATGAACGTCATATGAACGTCATATGAACGTCATATGAACGTCATATGAACGTCATAATGACGTAATATGGAGAGTGGGCGGCCATTCAAACGGGCGGCCATTCAAACGACCATTCAAACGGGCGGCGATTCAAACAACCATTCAAACGGGCAACCATTCAAACGACCAGTCAAACGGGCAGCCAGACAAAATGGCACCCGGACAAAATGGTGCCCGGACAAAATGACACCCGAGCACCCGAGCACCCGAGCACTTGAGCACCCGAGCACTCGAGCACCCGAGCACTTGAGCACCCGAGCACTCGAGCACTCGAGCACTCGAGCACCCGAGCACCCGAGCACTCGAGCACTTGAGCACTCGAGCACTCGAGTACTTGAGCACTTGAGCACTCGAGCACTTGAGCACTTGAGCACTCGAGCACTTGAGCACTCGAGCACTCGAGCACTCGAGCACTTGAGCACCCGAGCACTCGAGCACTTGAGCACTTGAGCACCCGGACAGCAAAGGGTTCATAGAGACATGGTTAGAGCTGGCCTGCTGTGTATTTTGACCCATCAATGACGTCACACAGAGCGACTCAAGCTTGCAACCAACTGATGGACAGGCAATCCGGGGCCAGCCGTACAGTAGGTCGACAGGCCCCCGGGGCCTGCCATCACCAGGTTGGCAAGCCCCCCGGGGCCTGCCAAACATCAGGTTGGTAGGCCCCCCCCCCCCCCTCGGCTCACCAACCCATGAGCTCCCCCCCCCCCGGCCCAGCAATCTTTCAGCATACACTGTATCTATATGGGTGAGCTAGTCGACAGACCCCCCCCCCCCCCCCCGGCTCACTGGCCCATAAGCCCTTTTCTCGATCTCTAACCAAACCATTGCAGCAACAATTAGTAAATGAGCACTCTTTTTCCTTAAGGGATGCTGTGTTTTAACCACAGAGAGGTCTCCATGCATTGTGGCCATATACAAGCAACAATCCTTTCTTTAAAGCTTTCTCACTCTTTTAACACCTATGACAACCAAACCAACGGACACCCAGACACACGGACACCCAGACACGGACACCCAGACACACGGACACCCAGACAGTCCTTTTTTTGTTTTTTTTTTTGTTTTTATCCCTCTTCACCCACATCACACCAAACCACGGAAACAAGTGTTTTTTAGGGCTTTTACCGTTCTTCCAGCACACACACGTTCACTAATGGATTGCCGTAGCAGCAATTAAAAATGAGCACTCTTTTTCCTTAAGGAAGAGAGGTGTCTCCATGCATTGTGACCATATACAAGCAACAATCCTTTCTTTAAAGCTTTCTTACTCTTTTAACACCTATAGCAACCAAACCAACGGACACCCAGACACACGGACACCCAGACACGGACACCCAGACACACGGACACCCATACATACGTTTTTTTTTATTTTTATCCCTCTCTCTTTCCACACACCACCAAATCACGGCAGCAACTGTTTTTTAGGGCTTTTCTCGTTCTCCAAGCACACACACCATCACTAATGGATTGCCGTGGCAGCAATTAAAAATGAGCACTCTTTTCCTTAAGGGATGCTGTGTTTTAACCACAGAGAGGTCTCCATGCATTGCGACCATATACAAGCAACAATCCTTTCTTTAAAGCTTTCTCACTCTTGTAACACCTATGGCAACCAAACCAACGGACACCCAGACACACGGACACCCAGACACGGACACCCAGACACACGGACACCCAGACAGTCCTTTTTTTTTTGTTTTTTTTTTAGTTTTTATCCCTCTTCACCCACATCAAACCAAACCACGGAAACAAGTGTTTTTAGGGCTTTTACACGCATATCCCATCACTAATGGCTTGTCGTAGCAGCAATTAAAAGTGAGCAGCCATTGCCTCCTTAAGGGGGAGAACTCTCCATACATTGCGGCTACGAAAACCGAACACGCACACACACACACACACACACACACACACACACACACACACACACACACACACACACACACACACACACACACACACACACACACATAGACACACATAGACACACATACATACGTTTTTTTTTTTAATTTTTATCCCTCTCTCTCTCCACACACACCAAATCACGAAAGCAACTGTTTTTCTGCCTTTTCTCGATCTCTAACCAAGCCATTGCAGCAACAATTAGTAAATGAGCACTCTTTTCCTTAAGGGATGCTGTGTTTTAACCACAGAGAGGTCTCCATGCATTGTGGCCATATACAAGCAACAATCCTTTCTTTAAAGCTTTCTCACTCTTTTAACACCCATGACAACCAAACCAACGGACACCCAGACACACGGACACCCAGACATGGACACCCAGACACACGGACACCCAGACAGTCCTTTTTTGTTGTTTTTTTTTTTTAGTTCTTATCCCTCTTCACCCACATCAAACCAAACCACGGAAACAAGTGTTTTTAGGGCTTTTACCGTTCTTCCAGCACACACACGTTCACTAATGGATTGCCGTAGCAGCAATTAAAAATGAGCACTCTTTTTCCTTAAGGAAGAGAGGTGTCTCCATGCATTGCGGCCATATACAAGCAACAATCCTTTCTTTAAAGCTTTCTCACTATTCTAACACCTATGGCAACCAAACCAACGGACGCCCAGACACACGGACACCCAGACACGGACACCCAGACACACGGACACCCAGACAGTCGTTTTTTTTTTTTATCCCTCTCTCTCTCTACACATATAGCAATAGCCACAACTGATTCAGCGTTATATTTCTCAAGCCTAGGTATTTTTAACCCAGACAGCAAATTCTTTTTGCTTTCTCAAACGGTCAGACGGACAGATTTAGCGTTTCATTTCTCATGCCAGGGTATTTTTAACCCAGACAGCGATTTGTTTTGCTTTCTCAGACGGGCAGGCGGACAGATTTAGCGTTTCATTTCTCATGCCAGGGTATTTTTAACCCAGGCAGCAATTTGTTTAGCTATTTCAGACGGTCAGACGGACAGATGGAGCTATAAATCAATGATTTATAGTCCTCTTTTTTTTAGCATTTCCCACACTCTCATTCATACTAAGATTGCCTGATGAAGCGTTTCATTTCGTAATAATGGGAGGGCCGCTAAAAAGCGGCCCTGGAGGGATTTCCGTAGTCTGGTCCTGGTCACTGCCTCTTGTCATCAGTTCTCCTGCCGCTGTCACTGCCTCCCGCCATCGGTTCTCCTGTCGCCGCCACTGGCGCCGCCGCTGACGCCACCGCTGGCACCGCTGCCGCCACCAACCTCGCCACAGCCACACTTCCTCTTATGCGCCGCAACCGCGGCCCTGCTCGAGGTGAATCCTTTGCCCTGGACACTACAAAAATCATATTGGGACTTCAAAGCCTCCGGGCATTGCTGCTCATGCATTCTCATTGAATATTCTACCGGATAGCCAAAATGGCAGAATTCACAATATTTAACATTATCCAAAGAGCCCAAGATTTGCATGACCTCCTGGAAATCTGACTCTTTTCTAGAGACATCCTCCACTTTCATCTGAGCAGGTTCGTTGTTGCGGTCAGTGTTTGAAGGTGACTGTATGAGGCTGACTGTATCCGAAATACTGGCGACAGCGATTGTAAGCTCATCGTCAGGAGCTGGTGGCGGACTGTCCGGTCTTGTAACGGTTGCGCTTGGTGCCGCCAGCACCTTCCGGACAGTCACATCAGCTTCCTTTTGATTCACTTTCAACGGGGTCGTCATCGTTGACGCAGCGACTTTGACAGGAGTCGCTCTGGCAGGAGGAGTCTCTGTCATCGTTGCTGCGATCACTCTGGCTGGAGGAGTCTCTGTCATCGTTGTCGCGGTCACTCTGGTCACTCTGGTCACTTCCTGGCAGGGCGGCAGGTCCCTGGACGGCGAACGATGGCGTAGTCGCTTATGGCTCTCCTCCGCCGCCCTGCCAAAAAGGTTGAACTGTTCCTCTGGTCTGTTCCTAAGGAAATCCCTCCACTTTCGAAACAGAAAGGTCTGGTACTCAATATAAATCTCCTCCCAGAGGTTGACATCCTTCGCTGATAGAAAGTAGCGACCCCGAAGCTCATCTGAGAAAAATTCGTCCTTGTACTGCATGATTAAATTTCGATGTGTTCGCTTCAAAGGTTCAAAGCAGACTGACTGACTGCCCCTGGCCAGTCGACCTGAAGCGAGGACCCCCCCCCCCCCCCCAGAGGCAGAAGCAGACGGCATATAGTAGGGACCCCCCCCCCCCGCCCAGCTACCTAGTGAGCCCCCCCCCCCCGCCCAGCTACCTAGTGAGCCCCCCCCCCGCCCAGCTACCTAGTGAGCCCCCCCCGGCCCAGCTACCTAGTGAGCCCCCCCCCCCAGCTACTTTTTACGCCGCTGGCTCACGGCTCACCGTCAGTAGTATAAAAAGGTCGGGTTGACACCACTCTAATCATTGCATTGCCAAACCATCATGGAGACGTCTCGAAACGCAGCAACGGCTAACAACATGGAAATTGATAGCCTTTTTAGCAATGAAACAATGGCTTTTACAGATGCAGTTTTAACTACAGAGGAGACTGCTGCCTTCCTAAGTACACTAACAGAAGCTGAAAAAGCCTTGGAGGAAGCATTAGGGGCTCCGTCAGCCGTGTCTACAGTACAGCAAACTAGGCCTGAAGAAGTACAGCCAGTACAGCAAGCAATGCCCGATCCCGAGGGATCTGACTACCCGTTCTGGGTTGCCAATGCGCTTGTAAATGGTAGCGCCAAACCACTTAGTACAAAGTTACAGGCTCATCTAGAGCATCTTGAGGAGGAAGAAGTGGTCATGTCAAGCGATGACGACGGTGACGACGACGATGACGATAATGACGACAATGACGACAATGACGACAGCGACGACGATGAAAAGCAGCTCAAATCTAAATTCGAATTGAGCAAAAGTATTCCTGTTACTGAAGAAGACGTCACGCTGTTGAAACGGAACTTTCAAGCAGTGATTCCTCTGATAGATTGCAACATTTTATGGTGCTTATGTGAAGAAGGCTTTTTCGACCAACACACATACATATACCTAACGGAAGAAGTGAACACTGTCATTCAGCTTATCTACATGCTAGAAGGAAACATAGAGCATGTTCCCGCGTCAGAGCCACAGTTCTCCGAAGCCATGACCCGACGTTTCGTTCAACTTATTAGAAGTCTTCATGAGGAACTTTTTAAGACATTATGTCTACCGGCGCCAAAGTGTGTTGACGAGGATCGCGATTCCAAATGTGCAAAGGTTATGCTTCATGGCTTCAAGTACCTTGAAGAACGTATTAAGGTGTACGAGATGATGGCCTACCTCTATGAAAAAGGATATTTCACCATGTCAATGCTCTTCCAATGGACAATTGGAAGTCGCAAACGAGGAGATTTTTTAGTGATCGTCATGAGACAATCTCTAACAGACGGTTTACCAACAGCCTTTCTGGATGGTTTCAACGAGATCACTCCACGATTTTGCAAACATCTCATGAAAACATACATGTAATGTCCATATAAAAGGAGTGAGGTGTCAAGTGCAGTCATCATTCGACGCGCAGCCATGGAGAAGACAAGCAGCTTTAAAATTAGTGCAAACTTAACAATTACTGTGGAGCATGGACAATTTGGATTATTTCTTCGAATCAAACGTGGAGAGAGATGGCTTGCTTTATCACCATCCTTGTGGAAGATTGTGTGTCAGAACTTGACAAGATTACGTGACATTGGCTTCAAACTGTACTTAACGCAAACGAAATGGCTTGAAGTCATTTCATACTTGGACATGCGCTATGTGAGTTTTGTGCAAGCATCACTGTTTGAAGGGAAAGAATACAAGTTTTACATCAACATGAATGATGGTGAATGGGGGACATTGCTTCAGGAAATCCATAGCATAACCTCAACCTTATTGCCATGCACGGAATGTCATGGTAAGAAAACTCCTATCAAGCTACAAAAGGACAATCGGATGAAAGTGTCAAAGCTATCCAAGAAAAGACTGGCTGAAGTTCAATTGGAGAATATGGATGTGCAAAATCAACTTGGACTTACCTGTGAATATTGTGGTGCTTACGGATATGCTGAGGATTATGATTGTCACTGCCACAAGTACAATTGCAAGTTGTGTGAACCAGACAACTTCTGCAACAAGTGCGGCTCACTAACTGTTTCTGCGGAGTAAGACTGAGAGTCATTTGTTTGCCAACCGTCAAAGTGTGCAGACGTGTTATATGGATATGTGAAAGATGGATGTAGAAACGTGTTTCAAGGACAAGTATGTGGACTACATGATAAGTGAACTGGCGCGTTTTGGATCTATTCAACAACAACTGCAACACTTTGACATTTATTGGGAACTTGCGCATTCCACGTTAAGTGTACCAAACTTACGTGAGGATTTCATCAAAGAGTGTATGTTTTCAAACATTGACGGAGCTGAGGAGTTTGATGTGGAAGCAGCATATCACTTCGCTCGATTTGATCCAAGACTGTTTGATGAAGTGAGAGAGTGGTTAATCTACATTGCAGTATAATGACAGACATTACATTGAGACAATATATTGTGCAAAAGACATATTGTGAAGAAATGTTATTAGCTGTAAAAAAGTTTGCATGTTTAGTATGTCCTGCTTGTCAAAATGAAGAGTGTTCAGAACATACTTGTCATTCTGCATGTGTCTATACATATTGGAATGAAGCTAAATATTACATTCATTTAGATAAAGTGTTAGATAATGCAAATCAACGCTGTGAAAAATATGGTGTAGATGCTATCACATTTGATGAATTAAGTTGTTGGTTAATGTTCATTGAAGATCAATGGACTCCAATTATTCACACCATTGTATCAATACTTGATTTGTAAGATATGTTGATTGAGCTTTTATAAAATTTAAGATATGTTGATAAAATTTAAGATGTGTTGATAAAATGCAAGATGTGTTGATAAAATAA
Organism: Protula sp. h YS-2021; assembly: GCA_949752745.1. Classification (NCBI taxonomy): domain Eukaryota; kingdom Metazoa; phylum Annelida; class Polychaeta; order Sabellida; family Serpulidae; genus Protula; species Protula sp. h YS-2021. The sequence goes on along the minus strand of OX457031.1, from coordinate 62,121,602 downwards.
AATGCATGATATGTTAACAAGTGTTGATCATTTGGTGTTAACATGTCGACGTGGAAAGACTACTTAACCAATATTTACTTTAAACCTGGTCAACCCGGGGCATTTGCTGGTCCTTACAAACTATACCACATATTAAAAAAACATGATCAACCAGTCACTCATTCACAAGTGAAGAAATGGTTACAGGATCAAGATGCCTTCAGTTTACTACAACCTGTAAAATACAGGTTTAAAAGGCAACGTGTCATTACACGTGGAATTGATGACATGTGGGATATTGATTTAGCTGACATGGGAAACATAGCTTCCTATAATGATGACACCCACTTTTTATTAGTTGTCATTGATGTATTTTCCAAATATTTGTGGGTGCAGCCAATGCCTAATAAATCACATACCAGCGTCATAGAAGCCTTTCAAAAGATTTTTCATGAAACACAACGAAGACCACGAACTCTAAGGTCAGATAAAGGAACTGAATTTAAAAACAGATGGGTAAAAGCATTTTTGAAGAAGGAGGGAATACATGCCTATACGACAAAGAATGAAACCAAAGCCAACTTTGCTGAGAGAGTCATTCGTACTCTAAAGGGAATGATGTATCGATATTTCCTTCATAATCAAACGTATCGATATATGGACATCCTTCCAGACTTAGTGTATAATTATAACCATAGACCTCATGGCTCCCTCCCTAATAAGTATGCTCCTGCAGATATTCGTAAAGACATAGAATCGAAAGTGTGGAAGTATATGTATGTAGACAAATTGAACTTAAAACCAAAGAAGAAGAAAAAACCCTACAAATTTAAAATTGATGATCAGGTTCGCATTTCTCACATGAAATATGTATTTCAACGGGATTATCATATAAAGTGGACGCAAGAAGTGTTCATTATCACACATCGTTGTAAGAAGCAAGGAATACACTTGTATCGTGTGAAAGACTTTTTGGATGAAGATATTGACGGACATTTTTATGAAGAAGAACTGCAGAAAGTGACAAAAGATATTGAATCAGTCTACAGAATTGAAAAGGTCTTGAAAACACGAAAAAGACGAGGTGTTAAAGAATTATTTGTGAAGTGGTTAGGTTGGCCAAAGAAGTTTAACAGTTGGGTGAAAGAAACAGATATTCGAAAATGAAGCATCCATTCACGTGTTTGGTCTCTGGACCTACAGGCAGTGGTAAAACTTCTCTAGTTAGAGAAATTCTAGAACAAAAGTTAATTAAACCCTCTCCAAAAACCATTTTATGGCTCTATGCAGCAGATCAGCCTTTGTATAAGGGAATGAAAGGTGTGGAATTTTACCAAGGCATTCCAGATAACATTGAAGAGCGTTTTAACCCGAAAAAACCAAACTTACTCATCATTGATGACTTAATGACCAAATGTCATAGTGATGAACGCATGACACGTCTATTTAGTGTTGTCAGCAGTCATCAAAATCTAAGCATTATTTTTATTGTGCATAATTTGTTTCATCATGGTAGAGAAATGCGTAATATTAGTTTGAATACACATTACATCATTCTGTTTAAAAATCCTAGAGACAGTCAACAAATAAGTACATTAGCGCGACAAATGTATCCTGGAAAATCTCAATTTCTCATAGAAGCCTATCAAGATGCTACCAGCAAACCTCACGGCTATTTATTCATTGATTTGAAGCCGAAGACAAATGATCAACTACGTATTCGTACAGGCATTTTACCAAAAGATACACATTACGTATATGTTGATAAGGTGGCGTATGAGCAAGAACCAAGTCACTTAACCATTCGCAGCCAAGATGTCTAAACGTATTCAAGCGAATCAACCTTTCCTTCACTTGCTTGCACGCAGCGGGCCTAAACGACGTAAATCCTTACTACAACAAGCTACTAAGGAGGAATTAACTAGCTTGTTTGAAATTTGTTTGAATATATTGCGAGGACATTTACCCTTAAGCTCAAAAAGGTATAAGTTATTCAAGCGTGAACGTCATACCCTACGTACACTGGCAAATAAGAAGATATCACTTCGAAGAAAAAGGAAGTTGGTTAATCAGAAAGGAGGATTTATTGGAGCTATTGCTAAATTTGCATTACCCTTGTTAGCTCAGTTGCTGTTAAAATGAAACATACTTTGAAAATGGTTCTCATTCCTGAATATGAATATAAAATGTTGTTAGAAAAGAAGGGAAAAGATGTTGAAATCAAAACGAAAGTGAATAAACTTTTACGTGGGAAACGAACTCGTGAAAAAGCAATAGAAATGTCTCAAGTGCTTGGACGTCATTTACGAACAATTCAATCACAACAACAACAACGACAAAAGTCTGTTACAGCATCTAATGCAGAAAAATCAGAAAAGTCTCAACAGTTTCTAAACCATTTTCAACCCATTTATCATGTAAAACTAACACAACTTCTGGCAGAACTTAAGAAATATGGTACGAGATGGACAGATAAAAATGAACTTGTTTTAAAAACAGGTACTGTCATTACAAATACTAACATTATTGATTTGTTGAAAGAAGCATTGGTTGCTACAAAAAGAAAAGAACGACGAGAACCACCGCGTGGTTGGAAGCAGTTTATTGAGGAAATTGTAGACGCTAATATTCCAAAAACTGTTTTTGGCAAAAAGACAACTCGTGAAGATATTACAAAAGAGCAACAACAACGTCAACAAAGATTGTTTCCAGAAGGATGGGAAACTTTTTAACATGGATTAAAGAGCTGTGGTGTTGTTGCTGTAAAGAAAATGGAAATAAAAATACTATTCCTGTAAAAATTAGGTGTGTTAGTGCTTGTTGTCAGGAAGAAGTAGTAGATACCAATTTAGATCATGTAGATAGCAATTTAGACAATAATGTAGACAGCAATGTAGAAAGTGAGGATGAAGAGTGTCAAACATGAAGTAATGTATATACACATCTAGTCTATCTACATCACATAAACGATTTAGCTGCCATGGAGTCAACAAGTTTTTACATTACTTTACCCAGCAATGCTAGTATGAACTATTATCCCAACAACAAGACTTCGAATTATCAAATTCGTATGCCTCGAACCATCTATCTGAACGGAAAATATGAAGTGGCTTTAGCTGAAATTCAATATCCACATACATGGACAACCATGAGACATGGAATGGACTATTCTATTCAGTATCGACAACAACCACTGAATAATATTGTTCTTGACACAATCAATATTCCTTATGGTTACTACAGATCCATACAAGAGATATGTCAGGCAGTCAATAAAGAAGCAACTAATTCTATGAAAGATGACCTTAAAGAAGCTATTCAGATAAAGTATGATAAAATTAGACGACGTGTTTTTCTATTTCTAAATTACGGCTTTGAAGTGCCATTCTCCACTGGATTAGCTGAGATTTTAGGATTTATCCCAGATCAATGGTATACTGAAACGTTCACAGCTGAACATAAAGCTGATGTGAAACAGGGATTTTATACACTTTATGTGTACTGTAGTATTTGTGAGCCACAAGTTGTTGGTGATTATTATGTTCCTTTGCTACGTTCTGTTGGAATACAAGGACATGATGGAGACATTATCATGAAAACTTATGGAGAACCTCATTATGTTCCTGTAAACACATCCAAATTTGACGTGATAGAAATGAATATTAAGGACGACACAGGCCATAATGTTCCATTTCAAACTGGAAAGGTGATCTGTAAACTTCATTTTCGACCAAAAGCATTATGAAAGCATACACACAGAATCCATCTATTTATCGCAACCATTTTCTTCGTCAAGTGGGTGGAGAATTACCAGGATTTAAAGGAGCGCGAATACAATATGGAGATGGTATTGGTTCAATACTGGGATCATTGGCTCGAAAAGCTATTCCACTGCTTAAGACAGGGGCTAAAATCGTTGCACCACATCTTAAAAGGGCTGCAAAAGATATCGCGAAAGATGTTACAGGTCGAGTAGCACAACGTATGTTTGGTGGTGGGTTACGAGGACAAAAGAGACCGAAACGAGCAAAACGTGTCAGAAGGCGAAAGGCAGCTAAACGGATAACATCAAAAAAACATAAGAAAGATATTTTTTAATCATGTCTTTAATTCATAATCATTCTTGTGAATGTAGCCTTTCTCCATTAGAATGGTTTCACATACCACCAACGCAAACTGCTGTAGAAAAAAGTTATAATGTAGACTATCAACCAATGACTACCATTAGAGAGGGTGCTCCAATAGAATTCTACATTCCTGCGAGTACAGAAGAATATCTAGATTTAAAGAACAGTAAACTCCATATTGTATGTCGCATTGTCAAGGCTGATGGAACACTGTGTGGTGTAGATGATAACGTGTCATGTATCAATGATTTGTTTAATGGGCTATGGTCTAATATTGAATTATTTCTAAATGATCGTTTGATATCACATAGTAACAATACCCATGGTTATACTAGCATCATATCTCATCTCATTCATGACTCGGAAGAAAGTCTCCATTCTGAGCGCTCTATGCGTCTCATCTTTAAAGATACTGCCGGATCAATGAATACTTATGAGGTGAAAAGACCTAATCATGAAAGATATGTATCAGGTTTTCATGTAAATATTGAAGGTGGTGATATAGCTGAAACAGGAAATAATGGTTTACATAATCGCTATTTGTATACACGTCTAAGCCGTGAGTTTGCGCTTACAGGTGGTTTAAGGGTAGATTTGTTTGAGCAGGATCGCTATCTTTCCAATGGTGTTAGTATGAAATTACGTTTACATAGACAAAAAGATGGATATGTATTAATGGCTGCAAATAATGGTTTTAAAGTAGAAGTGAGAGAAGCGTTTTTAACCATTCGCAAAGTGAGGGTTAGTCCAGGTATTCAATTGGGACATGCAGATGCATTGATGAAAAGTCCTGCTAAGTTTATTGTTAATAGAAAAGAATGTAAAGTTTTAGCTATTCCAACTGGATTTCAATCTTTTGTGAAAGATAGCATCTTTTTAGGCCAATTACCAAAACGTATTGTCATTGGAATGGTTCATAATGAATCCTTTGCTGGAACAGTATTGAGAAATCCATACAATTTTGAACATTTTAATCTTAACTTTATGCAGCTTTACTCTGATGGTGAACCAGTCCTATCCAAACCTCTCAAGCTTGATATAAATGAAGGCAAATATCTTGATGCTTTTGAAACTCTTTACAAATCTTTTGATAGATTGGATGGCGAGAAAAGTTCCATTATAAAACGGGAAGATTGGCCTAGAGGTTATTCGTTGTTTTCTTTTGACTTAACACCTGATTATGATGGTGCTGATCATTATGCCCTTATCAAACATGGGAATTTGAGACTAGAAATGAATTTTGCTGGTGCCTTGCAAAATACAGTCAATGTTATAGTGTATGCTGAATTTGATAACATTGTTGAAATAAGTGCAAATCGTAGCATTCAATTCGACTACCAGTCATGAACACGAAGCAGATAGAAGCCATCCTATCCCATGATGCCACGACAAAAGACTTGTTTCAAGGTGTGTTTGCCATGGACCAGTTACCATCTTTACAACGCGGTGCCTATGTCATCAACACAGACGATCATGATGAGCCAGGAGAGCATTGGGTGGCAGTATATTATGACGAAGACCCTGCAGAATATTTTGACTCTTATGGACTTTTACCTATAGACAGTCGTTTGAATAAGTTTTTAAAGTTTAATTTCATTTATAATTCAGTTCCATTACAAACACCAATATCCTCTACATGTGGATTTTATTGTATATATTATATAATTCAAAGAGCTCGAGGACATAGTCCTTTTGAAATCATTGATGTATTAAGAAGAAGTGATGGTGATTTTGTTGTAAAGGATTTTGTATATAGACAGTATAAACCATTATTTTATTGATGTTGTATTAGTTAAGTTGTATTAGTTAAGTTGTTGGTAATTGTGAATTGTATTATGAATATTGTAAATAAACAAGACAGTTTTATACAACATTCTTTTTTATTGTGTTATACATTATTTACATTTTAACAATTATTTCACATTAAGCTTTTATTTTACAAATACATTCAATACATCGATAAACACATGCCATTCATACCAATCTAAATTAATATATGTATCATAGACATTACATCCACGTTTGTAAATGCTATGAAAACTAGCATAACACTGTCCATTACCAAACTTTATTATTTTAACATCTTTGTGTTCAGACAGTTTCAGTTCATATCCATGATCATTCATGTCAATGTTCATCACCATAACACACATGGGATGCGTCAGTTCAATGGACTTGGTGCCTCGCATGAGTTGCACTCCTTCCTCTTTGAATTCAAGCGTCAGGTTCTTTCCAATCCAATGCTTGTAACAGAGCGTGCCATTCCACTGTGTTGAGGGTGATGTAGTCGTAGCATTTTGTAAGCTCGTCATATTGGCGAAATCGTACAAACACGTCTAAATAGTTCTCAGTCACACGCACTTCTAAATCCTCTGAGAGTTTCAGGAGAAAGCCAGGTATCCTCAGCTTCTCTAGATGGTCTTTCAACACAGATTGTTCGTCAGTTGATAGAATGATATACTTTCCAAAATGTTTTAGCACGATGTCATCATATACGTTTCTCAGATATGAGAATCCATGCGTAATGGGTTCATATTCCGATAAAAAGTCTTCCATCTCGTTCAACAGTCAGATGAACTATGAGCTGTCTCCTTGTCTGCAAAGACGTTTTTTATGCTCGCAAGATGGCGAAGAGTGGATGTTGTATCACTTCTAGGAATCGTAAGACTGCGCGCCAGTTCTTCATATCAAAGATAATCAAATCTGTATATGGTGTATCTGGCACAACTCCCTTATAATCCTCTGGATAATCCTGTAAAAGATTTCTACAGATTTCTACACGTATGTTAGAATCATATTCAGCCACCGTCACTTCCACTTTATTTTCAAGTCTACGTTTAAACCCAGGTTCAAGTGGTATGTTTTTAAAGTCTTTCCACACTTCAGGTTTAAACCGATGATAACTTCTCTGAGAATCTAGTATCACTTCATTCCTATCATTTACAGTAAGGTAAGCACCACCGTTCAGCATGAGTGCATTCATGTTTTTACCTTGTTATGAGCCACCTTCTTGTCTGCGAAGCCTTTTATCCACTTCTTTCACCTGCTTCTTCAGCATTTTCCATTCAGGTATTGTCAGCAAAATTCCCTTTTTCGTTGGACGGTTTTTTCCAGTCCCCCCATCTCTCAGGTACTTGCGAATGTTTACCACTCCTTCATTGCTTTGTTTTATAATCTTGATATACTTTCCATTTCCTAGAGAAAGCATTCCATCCCACGACTGTGGTGTTGGTGCTGTCTCCACTTTCAATTTCTTGATGGTAGTGGTAGGATTTTTCACTTTTAAGTCTTTAACTGCATCTGCAAGAGTATCCATATCAGTTGTAGATCTCTTACGACATTCACGTTCCATGTTAACACTTCAATGTTCACACCTCAAATAACTCTTCCGTTGGAGGACCTCCCCCTTTTATACCACAGCCTTGTAATGTCCATGCGCTAAGGTGGAATAGCCATCATTCAGCACATATCGCTTGTCGTCATATGGGGAGAGGGCTACTTTCCTCAACTTCTCCGAGAAAAGCTGGTGACTATGACTTCGGATAATGTGTCCTGTAGCCATCGTTTGAGTTTTCTTGAACAAACTGTCTCTATACTGCACATGTTTAATGCGTCTTTGACAAGCTTGAGTGATGCCTTTAGCTGTATGTTTTTCTTTCCCACCGCACAATAAACTGTACATTTTCGGTCTGAGTCCAACAAACTCTTCAATGGGGACGCCGGCCGTCTCATCCTTCATTTTCCCAAGCACTTTTTTGTTCACGTTGGAATGTAGGAAATGATCCGGCGGATAGTCACTTGTGTCGAACAGGTCAGCATCCTGCTGCATATCCTTGTAGATATCTTCCGTTTCTATGTCGTAACATAGACTGTCGGTGTCGCTGAACAATAACTTGGCATTGGGATACTTGACCATGATGTAGTTGTAATGAAAGTTGAACATAAGCACTTTGCTGAGGTCGAGAATGGTGAAACCAACTTGAATGGGTTTATCCAGAAGCAAATCCACTTTGCGCAAATGTACCGCGGTCAAATCTTCGTTGAAAATTTTGAATTTGTGGAAAGAAGGTTTGGCTACAAGTTTCTTGAACCGCTTTTCCTTGTGAACAAGTTCAACATTGATTCGCTTTCTCACATTTTCCATGGTTTTGCCAAACACCGAGTTGTTCATCAGTTTGAAGAAGTCTTTCTCAAATGGGTTCTTGGCCAATTTTCTCTTTTCCGTGTTCAAGGCAATGTATTTTGCCAACCATTTGCTCTGTTCAAACATGATGGCGCGATGTACTTTAGTGACTTTCAACCCCAGTGAGACGTACTGTTGTAAATTCCTGTAATGAAGTACATATTTCTTCTTGTCAGACAAGTTAGGAATAAGCTTTTCACTGGGTTTGCCTTTCATGTTTAGATCTTCCAGTAGCTTCTGACTGTACTCTGACAATTCTCCAAATTTGACACATTTCCGTTCTGGAGCCACTGGGTAGTAATTATGACGATCATAGATTGAATTTGGATATTCTAAATCCACTTCCAAAATGAATCCAATGTCATCATCTTCATCCACATCCATGAAGTCAATGGATTCTGGCTCGCTCACCCACATAAATCCTCTTTGTGGCATGCTTTGTGACATGGCCCAGCCATACAAGTTGTTTGCGTCGAGGTACATCAGGTAGTTGTTTGGTATCTCAGAATTGTATTCTGCTACGTAGGGATTATTCGCTTTCGCATACTTGTGTGTGATCACAGATATTCCTCCACGTATGCCTTGCTCAACCATTTGGTACATGTCAATGTCATTGATCAATTCCAACTTCACCTTTGTCGCTTTCAACATTGCATCCCACGACAGTCCTGGTGCTGTATAGTAATGAGCAGGATCCAATTCATACGTGTTGAGGCATACTTGACGAAAGTTTTCAAACACGTCAGCTAGTAATAACACATCTGATTTCAGGTACAGGTCGTGGTATTCACCAAATGTTGTAAAGTTGAATGTATCCCACACCTTCTGTGCATGCGCATAATCCTCATCGCTAATGTCCTCTTCGCTAAGCTGACTATAAAACTTATCCTTTGATGGTAGCTGTGTTTCAGCAAACTTGGATGGTTCGTCCACGTAATCATAGGGGTACACTCCCTTTCTCAGCAGCAAATCTTGTTGATCACTATCGTGAATGTGAGAGGTCATGTTGTAGAAGTTATCTTTCCCTTCTGCTGCAAGGTTGGATACCAACTTCTGTAGAGAGGTACTCATGAACTGAAAGCTGTCTGTAAATTTCAGATTGCTCAGGGTGAATGCAATATATTTCCCAATGGTGTTGGGAATGACTGTAATCGTTTCACCTTTGAATTTCCCAATTTCCTCCATGATAAGGTGACTGTCATAGCCTCGCAAATTGTGGAAAAATACGGGAATGATAAAAGAATCTTTATCCCCTTGCTGATCTTTTCTAAGTCGGAATTGTAAGTTGCATTCATTGTGCGCTGCTCCACGATATTTGCCATTGATATGGTCATGATCTCTCACACGATCTGCTCCTAGAGGTTCATGACAAATGTAGCAATCAACAGCGTTCTTGAAATTCTCTTTGTCTTCACGAGTCATCACCATTTCCTTTGGCCGCTCTAAACCACGTACAATACGATCACGTTCATTCACCATATGGTCTAAAAAGACTTTCACAGCATTGTCTCCTCGATACACAACTGGTGCACGTGTGTCGTACTGGCTTACAACCACATAGGCAAAGCTGTTTGGACGATGATGTTGATACTTGTCTCCTTCTTCATGCTTTTGCGTGAAACATTCAAAGTCGGCATAAATCACAAAAGGTGCTCGCTGTTGTTTAGCCACATTCTTGAACTTGATGAAGGGTTCCTTGGGAAATGATAAACGTTGTGCTCCATTCTTGTCACACACTTCACGATGTTTATCTAAAAGATCTTGTCGTACAAACCCGTGAAGACAGTTGAAACAATAAAAATATGCAGCCTTATGCTTTGATCGATAACACATAAGTCTGCTAAAATTCTTGATGAGGCAGTAATGCCTCGTCTTGTCATTGCTAATCAGAAGTAAGTTGATTTCTCTCACACTGACGTTTCGACTAAGTTGTATTGGAACAACTACATCTTGTTCATATCCAAACACGTTGATGGCTACATCGTTCTCCTTTTCAAACTTTGGAATGTCAGTAATTGGTGTCGGAAATGTCATACCCTCTACCTTTAATTCCTTCTCAAATGGTTTGTAATGATTCACGCGATTTGGGTTGTTGTCATGAGGGTGAAGGTAAACCAATACTGACCATAAGAAACACTTGTTATCATCATCATTCTTAATGTTTATCACACCCTTTGTTTTCTTCACTTTCTTCGGTAGTGGAATAAAACTGCTCGCTTCTAGAGGAACCAACGTAGCTGTATGTACTTCAATGTACAGTATGTTATCCAATACCCAGCCAGAGCCTTGTCGCTCATGCTCGTCAAACTTGGTAAATAATTCTTTATAGGCTTCTGACAGGTCCTGCTCAATATCTGCTGGATTGTATGCTGCATATGTTGGACTGCTGATAAATGCATTATCCACTTGTTCTACCATAACACCTTCATCATTTGCTGTCAGTTTCTTGAAACGTGCGTGTACGACAATGTACCATTTCATTCCATGGCTTAAGGTCTCCAACAAATGTGTCTTGATACGGTTCTCTTGCTGTCGCATTTCAAGCAGTAAATCCGATCCATCCTCGGGCTCAAACCGTTTTTCCTGCGCGTTTTCACCAAGACTAACCCTTCTACCTCTCCCTACTTGTCCTGTCTTTTGTTTCTTTGAAACATGTTCTTGAGACACATTTTCCATCTCAGCTGGTTTACATGCATGTGCCTCAAAAGTATCCATAGATGGAAACTCTTCATTGCATTCCGCACACTGGACTGGACCGTATGGCCAAATGTCATCTTCTTCCATCTTTTCTCTCTTTGCTCCTTTCCCTTCATGTTTCACTAAAGTTTTCATCTCAGCTTTGCATGTATGTGCTTCAAAAGTATCCATAGATGGAAATTCCACATTACATTCCCCACACTGGACTGGACCGTATGGCCAAATGTCATCTTCTTCCATCTTTTGTCTCTTTGCTCCTTTCCCTTCATGTTTCACTAAAGTTTTCATCTCAGCTTTGCATGTATGTGCTTCAAAAGTATCCATAGATGGAAATTCCACATTACATTCCCCACACTGAACTGGACCCTATGGCCAAATGTCATCTTCTTCCATCTTTTGTCTCTTTGCTCCTTTCCCATGCTCTTCACGTTCCATCTTAGCTAGTTGTTGTTACGTCAACTGCTGAAACTAAAATGCTGAAATGTAATCTCAAACATCCCCCTTTTATACACATTCATACATAGACAGAATTTGCGTTTTCATTTCATAACAGAGGATGGCCCTTAAAAGGGCCGAAAGATGTTAGTAATATGACGCTTCACCAGCAAGTCGGATTGCCACAGTCGCACTGGTATCTGTAAAACTGTTCCATGGAGAACGGTCGTCGCGAGCACTTGAACGGATGACGGTTATAGTAGCCAAAGTTTTTTAGTGTCGCTCCACACCACCAGCAGTCCGTGCATGGCTGCGGTCCTGGCAATCTCGCAGTAAACTTGTACCAGAGCAGTCCACCGCAAGTTTTGCAGCAGTAATGTCGTGGTGCATTGTGGTGCACCAGGCAGTTGTGTGGTTGACCTGGGTACTCCAACCATACCCAACACTTATAACACTCAGTCGTTAGCGTCACTGCCTTGCCGTTTCGCATCACTGTGATTTTACGACTTGTTGACATCTTGCTGCTTGTGTTGGATAATGCAGCTGTAACCCACCTTTATATACTACTAGCGAACATCCTCGCATTATATGCTGATGGGGGGGGGGGGTCCTTACTTAATGCAAGTATTTCGTGCTATCCCGGGGGGGGGGGGTCCTGAGTTTAGGTCGGCTAGGGGGGGGGTCCTGAGTTTAGGTCGGCTAGGGGGGGGGGGGGTCCTGACTTTAGGGCGACTGCATGGGGGGGGGGTCCTGACTTTAGGGCGACTGCATGGGGGGGGGGGTTCCGATCCTGACTTCAGGTGGTATATAACCCATGCTCATTTCAGTTTGGGCTCACACTCGCTTCCGTCAACATGGAGTGCTTCTTCGGGTTACATGATGCTCGCACCATTGCTGAAGTTAGAGAACTTCACCTGCCTGTCACTCAGCCACAGACACCGCCAGAAAGAGTCTACTTCTTCCAGCTGCTGCCAGACCCGGTTCATGGATCTATCATGTGCGTGCCCGTCCTGTACAACCGTCAAGTCACGATTGGAAAGAGGCTCAGAGATATAGAGGCTGGTCACTATGATGAAGCGTTCTTTAGAACGATGATGCTAGGGGAGTCAATACCTTCGCGGATGGAAGAAGAAGAGTACCCGGCCTGGGGGAGATTCTTCCTCCAGCAAGACTTGGATATTTGCCCAGGATGTGGGTGTATGATCTCCCCAGACCGGGTGCTGTCTGAGTGCAACCATCAAATGTGCCTGGTCTGCGCGGCGCACTGGACTCAACTGCTGGCGCTAAATGACCGCTACTCTGTGAGGTGCTTTACCTGTGGCATGCGAGGGGACCACTTTTTGTTCAACGGGCAACAGCTCACACATTGCAGTAGGCCAGTGCAGGACATTGTGACATTCTTTTAAACCGGGACCGGCAGCAGCAGGAGAAAAACTAACATCTCCTGGCTCTTTTAAGAGCCCACCACTGATACTGAAATAAGCGCTAATCGTGTCATGGTGTTAGTATGTATGTGTTTGCATGAGAGTGTGGGAAATGCTTAAAAAAAATGGTCACCCGTTTGAATGGTTGTTTGAATGGCCGCCCACTCTCCATATTATGTCATTATGACGTTCATATGACGTTCATATGACGTTCATATGACGTTCAGATGACCTCCATATCACCTCCATATCACCTCCATATGACCTCCATATCACCTCCATAACACGTCCATAACACGTCCATAACACGTCATAATGACGTCACTGTTTTAGAAACCCCATGGGGCTTCTAAAACAACTCCTCACGTCATTATGACGTTCATGTGACGTTCATATGACGTCCATATGACAACCATATGACGTCCATATGACGTCAATATGACGTCACTGTTTTAGAAACCCCATGGGGCTTCTAAAACACCTCATGACGTCATTATGACGTCACTTCCTGTTTTAGAACCCCCACTTTTCCCCTACTTGTTTGTGAACTACTTGTTATTGGTTTGGGAACTGTTTGTGAGGTGTTTTAGAACTGCTTGTGAGCTGTTTTTGAACTGATTGTGAGCTGTTTTAGAACTGTTTGTGAGCTGTTGTTGAACTGATTGTGAGCTGTTTTAGAACTGTTTGTGAGCTGTTTTAGAACTGTTTGTGAGCTGTTTAAGAACTGATTGTGAGCTGTTTAAGAACTGTTTGTGAGCTGTTTTAGAACTGTTTGTGAGCTGTTTTTGAACTGTTTGTGAGCTGTTTTTGAACTGTTTGTGAGCTGTTTTGGAACTGTTTGTGAACTGTTTTTGAACTGTTAGTGAACTGTTTTTGAACTGATTGTGAACTGTTTTTGAACTGATTGTGAGCTGTTTTAGAACTGTTTACTGGCGATTTCCGGACTGTTTGAGACCTGTTTATTCAGTGGTTGCCAGCCACTCCTGACCTGCGAGCGAGCCGCTTGTGAACTGCTTCAGTGTTCTTCTGGAGTTGTTGCTTGCTACTTATTAAAGGTTTACATGGTGTTTGTGACTTTTTACGGTGTTTGTAATTGTTTGTGGTGTTTGTAATTGTTTGTGTTGTTTATGATTGATTGTGGTGTTTGTTTTTTTTCTAGGTGAAACGATTTTAGTATTTTTTTCAAGTACATTATTAGCTTAAATGCGTTATTTTATCTTTTGGACCCAGACATAACGGCCTCAAGTGAAAAGGCTGACATTTGGACCCCAAGGTTTTTTCTTAATATTGAAAAGAGAAAAAACTTCAAACAATTTCAACACCACGGAGGAACTGTGGGATGGTCTTTACGTCCAGCAGCTGGATTTGACGTTGCCGAAGTTCTGTGTACTCGCGCCTTATACGCTTTTCGGGTGGATCGCCTTTGCTGAATCAGGCTCTCACGGTTGAGTCTTCTTTCTTGATGGGAACAATCAAGACCCAAATCGATGGGTGGGCGTATCCTGTGAGGTGGTAAGAAGGTTCTTCCATCCCTCACTTTGATTATTTGTCCTCGCCTCGTAGTGCAGGGTTGTGTCGTGTACAAGCATTCTTCGCATCTGAATAGCGGCATGCCCCTGGACTGCACGAGCCCCAGCAAGACGAAAAGTACCAGGAACATAGGTCGACGCAACATAGTCCGCCAGGGTTCTACGCCAACCAGCGCATTTTCGCGCAAGTGCCCCAGTCTTTCTTCTACCTCATCTGTGGGAAGAGACTCTAAAGCGCCTAGCTTTCCTGGCAAAAAGCTTGAACTTTTCATCATGCTCGTAGCGTACATCTAACTCCAACTCCTATATCTTCCGCCGCGTTGCCTGAGGTAAGTTGTACAAACAGTCACGTACGTACAGTTCTGGGCGAAGTATAATTGCCAAAACTCTCATCACTCGTCACAGCAAGTTCAAAATTGCAATTCACAGTTGTCGGGTCAAGTATCAAATCCAACTTTTTCTCGTAATTGCCAAATGCCGTGGCTACAGCATGCGTATGACGTAAAGCTGAGTAACTCCCTGGGGCCGACATATCAAAAGTCACCGTCCATGTATCAGAAACCAGTAAGCACAAGGCTTCCCGGGATCCAAAGACTAATAGTCTGCTATCGGTATTTTAACCGTTGTCGTAAAACCAGAAGGCCTGGGGATCGTCGCTGATTGTTTGTGCCCATTATCCCTCAATATGGAGGTCTTCCATGCGATGAGAAACTGGTGGGGCGTTGGCTGCACGCTTGTATCGAATCATCGTTTTCTTTGCCTCTTCTTTACCCGTTAGCTGTGGCGCCTCGTCCGGTGCATCAGCTCGCACTGATGCCACCATGACACCTGGCTTGTCTCGTGAATTGTTTGCCATTTCTTTGAGAATTTCTTTTGATTTGGCAGCTTCTACTGCGGCATCATGATTATACTCTTTTGCATGTTGACAGTAGTTAGCCAATGTTATTATTCAGCCTCGACAGGGTGTGCTCCGACGAACAAACCTCCACGATATTCTTCCTGATTTCAACGAACGTTTCTGCACATACATGAAACAGATTTTTGGTTTACTTCTATTGCTCTGAATAATCTCCATTATCATGCAATAAATTCATAATGATTCTGGTGACAACAGCCCTTTATATAGCATTTTAAAACATGTGGATTAAATCGAATTTTACATGCCCAGCAAGGTTTCAACCAGTTGCACATCTCGACTTTAAATGCAGTAATTCCTAAAAGATCTGCAGAACAATGGCATCAATGAGAGAACTAATCAGCAAAATAATTCCTTGTATTAGGATAACGATAATCCCTCAGCCCGTTGAGTAATTCAGGGACTGATAAGCACACCTTGCACAAAACGACTTCAAATATGCTAATGCTATAATGAATTTGAATTCGATAGCATCTGTAGTGAGGATTACGCAAAGTAATTTCGCCTTTTTCTGGAGTAAATATTTGAGTAAACTGTGAATATTTTCTTGAATAAATATTTGAGTAAACTGTTTTCCTTGAGTAACTCACTAGCAGAAGTTTACGTAATAACTTTTTCATGTTTTGCTTAAAAGAATTTTTTTTATTTTCGAGGGGCCCAAATGTCCGCCTTTTCACTTGGGGCCGTTATGTTCGGTTCCAAAAAAGACAGGGCCGTAAAAGGAGGGACCGTTATGTCCGGATCACTTTTCGGCGGGGCTCTTTTGTCCCGGATGGGATTATTTTGTGGACTAGTTTATTCATTAATGCCAAAATATTTCATATATTTCTGTAAGCAGGAATAGTAGAATATTTTCCCAGAACATTGAATTATATAGAATATTGCTTCTCCATTGGGTCAGATTCACATGATAACTTCAAAAATTAATTGTACTTAGTCTTCTATCATATTTGGGAAAATGTTTCATCAAAATAATTTTAACATTATTAAATTAGGTTAAAATGCAGCGTCCCTTAAATTATACTAATAGCTTTATGAGTTGTGTGAGATTTGTTTGTCGGGTGTTTGCAAGTTGTTTTCAGGTTGTTTAACTGTTTGCGATGTTTGTGATCCAGCCGTGACCTGTTTGTGAGTTAGTATGTTAGCTCTTGTGCACTGTTTGTGACCTGGTCGTAACCTGTTTGCTCCTGTCATGTACGTCTGATGACTGTCCGCTTGATCCGTTTCAGCGCTTATTGCTGCATGCTGTGATTAGCAGAGCATCGCTGTCCAGCACAAGGCGTGACAGTGCGTGACATGACTCAGACGTACTATTTCACTATATGGAAGCACCTCTTACACTGCTAGCAGGAAGCAGACACATGTCGTCTGCTTATCGTCTGCTAGCATGCAACGAACACATGGCGTCCGCTGCCATAGAGTGGCATGATTTTAAAGCAGTTTGAAGATTTAGAAACAAGCCTTTACTTATAACAAACCATCCTAGTGGGAGAGTAAAGACAAACGGGTGGAAGCTAGGAAAACGACCGCCTATATGATTTAAACACAGCGGACAGATTACCTAGACTGCTTTTTAAGGATTGGCAGGAAGACTCATTTCTGCTAATTTTGAATTCCGTGGTGGTGAACAATCCCATGCAGTCGTTTAGCTAGGGCCATTTGAACGAAGGTCAATCGCCCCGCTTTCCACCCCTGGCGAGATTCGCATCAGAGACCATAGGTTTACCGGACCAAAGCTCTACTGACTGAGCTAGATGTCACCCCAGATGACCTGGATTGTTATATTATGTTGGGTTATGCAACTAGAACTGTACCATTGAGAATAGTTCCATATATCAGTTTCTCATTTCTGGGAGGTCCTGGATTTTACCTTTTTGCACGACACATTATAGATGTCATAGCACTGACGTCACACATATCACTCCTTTTTAGGAGGCGGCCATTTTAAATAAGTGACTTGTTAGTACAAAATCCAAAGGCAATGTTCGATGGTTTTGACTTTCGGCATGAGACGACCTAGCTCATTGATATTCGTAAGTCAATGCTAGAGTGTCTACCATCTACCCCAGGCCGCATTCCAGCCCAGGGCTTTGGGATAATTGACGCAGCGCTCTACTACTGAGCTACTGACATTAATTGAATATTATATAGACCTGTTTAAATATGCTATAGCCATATGCAAAATAAGTGTTTGAAATGCATATGGGATTCTGTATGCGTCAAGGGGCGAGTGTTATGTTGTATTCAGGCAGGTATAGAAGATTTGTGAACACCGTGATCAACTTTGGGCTTATTGGTTTTCAAATCCAGTCCAAAGTACACCAGGCTAAGTGCCTACCACTATTATATAACAGGCGGAAGTAATCCATTTTCGGTGTTGTGACGTCACCTTTGCGTCAACCAGCAACTGTCGTCACGAAAAGCAAAAGGGGTTTCGTCACAATGCTTTCATCAGCATTACATTCGCTTATCCTAATGGGGTTTATGTGAATCTGCCCAGTGAAGGTGTAGTCGTAAGCAAGAATGGAAAATTGCGCAATTGATATAAAGCAGTTGACCTATGAGGAGGCTATTTTTGTTATGTTTGAACAGAGTATCTCCTTCTTTTATCAATACTATTTGCTCGGAAATCCCCAGTGATGTTATACACAACACACCGCACCCCCCTGGAGGTTGGATGTTGGGCAACAACGGAGGATTTCATATAATGAAGTCCCCCCTGTGATTGGGTACTAGTTATGGTGTCTGTTAGAAGCGTCGCCCTTGTTTCTAGTCAGGATCAGCACAAATCACACGAGCTTTACAGTCACTCTCTAAATCACAAGCCTGTTTATACACCACTGCCCTCGTCTTGTGACCCTAAGTGTAATCTCTACATTAGTGAGGCCTTCGTTCTATGGATGATAAAATACCAATCAGCTTGTCACAGTTTTAGGAAGAATGGCTCTTTTAGCATGAACCATTTCTCACTGGGATTTCAGTATAATTGTGTCATGGCGGAGTTGTCTCTGTCCTGTATTCATAAAACACAACTAGCAAAGCACCTCTGTAAGATGTAACGGTAATGACGGTATTAGAAATAATTGGCTAGTGGCGGTTCGTGATACGAGTCCAGGCTCTGCTGGGAGTCGTTTATAGCCTATAAATCCAGCTTATTCTTTCATTTCCATAGAAACTTATGATCTATTAGAGCGATAGTTGTCTTTCTATGCTTCCTGATTGCCTTTTCTAAGTGTCGACTGAACATCATATATCGAGTTTGTTTAAATTATGAACTCAACACCAATTTCTATACCTTTTAAAAAGACATGCTACTTCTAAATTACAGTGGTGCTTCTAAATTACACTGGTACCTCTAAATTACGGTGCTACCTCTGAAATACAGTGGTACCTCTAAATTACGGTGGTACTTCTCCTTAAAGTGGTATCTTCAAATTACCGTTATGCCTCGATATTACGATGGTACCTCTAAATTACGGTAATACATCTGAATAAAATACAATTGTTCATAAAATTAAAACCATCGTTAGGGCTTTAAAAAGTGGTAGTGACATAACATCGAAAATTTTCACATCGTTTCAATTGTTTCAAATACATGGTTTCCAATTCAAACACATCAGTAATTACCTCTTATGTGCTTACTGGTCATAATTTGGTCTTAATGAATATGGGTGGTCTTAATTGACAGGACAGGTCACACACCAGAGCCGGTCATAATTCAGACGTGACCTTTCTCAGAAGTCCTACAACATATTGTCAGTATCTCTTTCATATTCGGATACATTAAGCATGCTCTTATCACAACTGACATGATATTATTATGACACTGCTATGATATTTTATCACATATGACGTGATATTATTACGAAACTGCTTTTGTGCTCTTATCACATTTGACATGGTATTATTATGACACTGCTATGATACTCTTACCACATACGACATGATATTATTATGATGCTGCTATGATGCTCTTATCACATATGACATGATATTCTTATGATACTGCTATGATGCTCTTACCACATATGACATGATATTATTATGAAACTGCTTTGATGCTCTTATCACATATGACATGGTATTATTATGAAACTGCTTTGATGCTCCAATCACACATGATATCATATTATCATGATGCTGCTATAATACTCTTATCATATACAATATGGTATTACCACTGCAGCTACAAATACACCACATTGTTGAACTCCATCCTAATACTTTCGGTTTTTTATACATTAAAGTTTACAAATGGAATGCAAACAAAAATTTAAAAAAAACAACAAAACGCGACAAAATATTTGTAATATATGGGACATTAGGTGCGGTGCTTAAAACAACCATCCGATTTTTACAAGCTCAGTGAGTTTATAATAACCATCCAAATAAGTGTTAAGCCATGCATATCGAAAACTGTACTCACAATCACGATTGGGTTTGACAAGTTTGAAGCATAAAGTGCATAAATTTGAATAAAAATTAATATGTAGTTGTCGAGATTATGCTTACATTGAAACTGCTAATGACGGTAATTTTGTGTATTACCCGGAGATACGATTGAAAAAACTTATAGCAATGCTGATGCAAATTATCGTACTAACGTTGGTTATGTATCAATATTTTGGCTTATTTTTATACAGTATTTCGGCTCTTTGTTATGTCTGTAGGGGTGGCGATGGGACTATTGTGGCTACTTGGAGCATGCACGGCCCTGCTGTGTGTGAGGGGACAGATGACGCTAATGAGCATGGAACCTCTTATGAACAACAGAACGAATAAACAAATAGCTGCCGTGGTGACTGGGGTAAGTGATGAGATCTGTCGAGGTGACTGGGGTAAGTGATATGATCTGCTGTGATGAATGGGGTAAATGATATGATCTGTCGTGGTGACCTGGGTAAGTGATGTTATCTGCCGCGGTTACTGGGGTAAGTGATGTTATCTGCCGTGGTTACTGGGTTAAGTGATATGATCTGCCGTGGTGACTGGGATAAGTACCTGATCGGCCGTGGTGAATGGGGTAAGTGATATGATCTGCCGTGGTTACTGGGGTAAATACCTGATCGGCTGTGGTGAATAGAATAAGTGAAGAATGAGTAACAGAAGAAATGAACACATGAACAAATCGGGGTAAGTGACATGACTCATGAATCAGATAATCATTTGAGAGTTATTTATGTGATCAATAATTAACAGATTTAATTAAAAAATGTGACGTTTTAACAAAGAAAACGAAATCGAAGACGAAAATAAAAAGTGACATGCACACGTTCAGATCTAGCTCTTCATAAGTCCCAAGTTTTATGGTCCTAGGGCCCATAGTGTCAGAAAAGAAGATACAAAAAATCGGAAAAACTGTCAAGAAGAAGAAAAAAAGGACGAACGGCTGCTCGCACAAATTCATATAACTCTTGCAAGCCAAAGGCTTGTCAAGTGTTAAATTACGGAAAAATGCATTTAATTCTGTTGTAATTCCTAGTATATAATCGGACACGAAAAAAATCGCTAAGGGCGTCATTAGTCATAAATAAAATGACCAGATAAAACTAAGTGAAAAAGCGACAATTATCGATTGTTACGAGATATTCAGCAAACCACTATATCACGTTTATTTCTCTAACTGGTCAAATATTGATCTAATGCGCTCTTAAATTACTCCTTTTTTTAACGTACTGATATAACGTGCTCCTGTACTCCACATAACAAACCACTGCCACATCAGTCATATTACTAGCTGCTAGACGCATCTGATAACGTGCGATATCTGTCTTCTAAGATCGTTATTGCTGTGACCTTCTTTGTTGTAATCTTCATTGTTGTGATCGTCATTGTTGTGATCGTCAATGCCGTGATCTCAATGTTGTAATCTTCGTTGTTGTGTTATCTCATTGGTTTGATCTTCACTGTTTAGATCTCATTGATGTGGTCTTCATTGTTGTGATCGTCTTTGTTGTGATCTTCATTGTTGTTATCTCATTCTTGTGATCGTCATTGCTGTGATCTTCATTGTTGTGATGTTTGTTGCGATCTTCATTGTTGTGATCTTCATTGTTGGGATCATCATTGTTGTGATCGTCATTGTTGTGATCTCATTGTTGTGATCGTCATTGCTGTGATCTTCATTGTTGCGACCTTCATTGCTGTGATCTCCATTGTTATGTTCTTCATTGTTGTGATCTTCATCGTTGTGGTTTTCATTGCTGTGTCTTACGATTTTAATCTTATTTTGTAGTTGCCGATCTTACAAGTCAAGGAATACGGTTTACTGGATTTTTTCAGGGAAGAAGTCATGAACCAAAGAATACTTATATTTAAAAATCAAGGTAATAGCATTAGGATAAACGAATACCTCCTATACCCTTGTTATACCTTGTACCTTGTTGCGTTTTATTGTAGCCATTGTTTTTATTTTGTTTACGATTCTATATTTAAGAGGAATGAATGTTGCTATATGCCGGTGTTGACTTGTTGCAATATGACTTATGTTACACTATCATATGACTTACGTTGCACTATCATATGACTTATGTTACACTATCATATGACTTATGTTACTTTATCATATGACTTATGTTACACTATCATATGACTTATGTTACACTATCATATGAATTATGTTACACTATCATATGACTTATGTTACACTATCTTATGACCTATGTTACACTATCATATGACTTATGTTACACTATCATATGACTTATGTTACACTATCATATGACTTATGTTACACTATCATATGACATATGTTACACTATCATATGACTTATGTTACACTATCATTTATGTCACACTAAGGCGTATGTTGCTCTATGGATTATGGCATACTATGATCCATATGTTACACTTGGACTTATGCCATTCTCTGGATTATGTTACACTCTGACCTATGTCATAGTATGACTTACGTTACACTATCACTTATGTTACACCTTCACTTGGGGTGTACTTATATTTTTAATTTGTTGGTTTATATATGTATATATATATATATATATATATATATATATATATATATATATATATATATATATATGTGTGTGTGTGTGTGTGTGTGTGTGTGCTAAGAGCCTATAATGTGCCTAAAGTTGTATAAATTTAGTAAATATAAAATTGAATTTATCATTTAAATTCGTATTTAAGGTAACAAGTAATACTTTTTCCGATTTATATTTTTCGACCCCTATCCCTTCGGAAGGGCTATGCTACAATCAGCTGTAAAAAAATTAAATAAGTGAAGAAAGCCAATGACCACATAGGTAAAAGAGTACTCGATATGAACGTCATTATTTTGGCTTTTAGTACATGTGTACTTTATACATTTTCCAGTACATTTGCTATAGGTACTAGTGTACTGGTGCATTTAACTTAAGTGTGTGTATATTTAATTGCGACTTCGCGTTAAAGCAGTTTGTGTGTATTACAGGGAAGATCAGTGCAAAAGACCAGAAGAAGATTGCTCTGTACTTTGGGGACCGGCTAGACGATTCACACCCCCAGCACCCTGCCGCCACGGAGAAGGAAGTGATCTTGTAAGACTTCCGGTAGCTGTTTCTATATTTCACCGACATCTCACTCATACATACACCTTTTTAATAGTCCTATCCATGTTGACGTCACTGGGTAAAGCCCTGTACACAAGATTCATCTGTTGCTTGTACCACTTTTCTTTTATCCAAGCGTTGGTCCTGTTTCCTGAGTTCTACTGTATTTGAATATATAACAGCAATGACCTCTGGCATATTCTCGTTTGTCTGGTCTCCTTGTCTGTTTGTCTAACAGTGTGTCTAATGACAGCCAGCAAAATAGTGTGTTTTAATGTTTATTGTGCTACAACGTTACAGGGTGTCTCAACAATATCCTACTTGTTACAACGTTACAGGGTATCTCAACAATGTCCCACTTCTTAAACGTTACAGGGTGAATCAACAATATCCCATTTGTTACAACTTTACAGGGTGTCTCAACAATGTCCCACTTGCTACAACGTTACAGGGTGTCTCAACAATGTCCCACTTGTTGCAACGTTACAGGGTGTCTCAACAATATCCCATTTGTTGCAACTTTACAGGGTGTCTCAACAGTACCCCATTTGTTACAACGTTACAGGGTGTCTCAACAGTATCCCATTTGTTACAACGTTACAGGGTTTCTCAACAGTATCCCATTTGTTACAACGCCACAGGGTGCCTCAAGAATGTCCTACTTGTTACAACGCTACAGGGTGTCTCAACAATGTCCCTCTTGTTACAACGTTACAGGGTGTCTCAACAATATCCCATTTGTTACTACTTTACAGGGTGTCCAACGACAACGATCACGGCCTGACGAACGTCGGCAGCAGGGGTTGGCACATGGACGGCTACTTCTTCGAGAAGCCGCACAGTCACTGTGTCTATCACGTGACCTCCATAGCCAAGAAAGGACCAACAAGTAACGCTTTGCTATTCTCTACCCCCCTCTTCTCCTCCCCCCTCTCTCCCCCCCCCCCCCCCCCCCCCAACTAATGGCTCAACGAATATAATCGCCCTTCAGGTCTTTCTTATCATTCCTGTGATGTCGCTACTTTACAAACAATATACAGACAACTGTGTCACCTTTCTAACTTTTTCTCTGAAAATTGTTTGCGTGTTAGAATTTATAAATCATGAAGGTAATTATATGCCCTCTCCCCCGACCGCCCCCCCCCCCTCCCATCCCTGCTCACACTCAAATTAATAAATAGACCACGGCATGTCCGCATACAGAACTGCGAACCTTTGAGGGTGCGTTATGATGACTAAAACACATTCTTCTCAAGTAACCCAATTCAAAAGAATTTTGCATTAACAGACTTCTGAGGTTGATCATTCCTACAGTTATGATTAAATGTAAGAATATACGTATTTATTTTACCCTTTAGCCTTGCCATCTCTAGGCTTTTCTTAATAATTTTGAGTTCTTAATTTAGAACTTTACAGCAGATTTACCCAAAAAGAACCAGCCACAATTTTTTTTTATTCTGAGTAATGAGTGGGGTTGGGTTATAACTACCATCAAACCTTTATAACAGTCAAGGGAGAAAGTGATCGTAGGGTTTTACCAGGAGTTGTGTTGCCTTTAGAACAACCGCCATCCGCGCCCCCTGTCACCTCACCCCCTCCCACCCGAGCCATGACAGTCACGGGAGCAGATGATCAAAAGGTTTGACCAGGAGTCATGTTGCCTTCATAAAGTGTTTACAGATTCATCTATATTTTACCACATCACAGATTTATTAATCGCAGAACTGATTAAGTGTAATTAATAAAGTGTTATAGCAGACATGTGTACGTCATCTCAGTGACAATTCTTTGGTCTACGTTTTATGTTGTTTTTTTTACATTTGTCGACGTTTTATCTGTCGACGTTTTATCCGGCATTCATCATCATCATCATCATCATCATCATCATCATCATCATCATCATCATCATCATCATCATCATCATCATCATCATCATCACCATTACCATCACCATCATCATCATCATCATCATCATCATCATCATCACCATATTATAACCTGACACGTGGACATCCCCTATGTTCATCCACAGTGTTTATCCCATTGGACGACATCGTTGACGCACTTCCGCCGGAAACCAAGGCACGATGGGATAGAATCTGGATCCGCTGCCGCATAAAGAGCCACATCATCCATCCGCTTATCTATCACCACGCCGTCACCGGGTTTGAGGTAAGGCGCTGCGATTACAGTGTGTGCTAAGACCTTGTTTGATTTATCGCCGATAAATACATGTAAACATATTTATTTACAATTGTCTTTATTTTGTTGAACTGTTCCAGTGCAATTTTTATTTATTTAATTATTGTTGATTTTTATTTATTAAGTTTTATCCACTTAACGACTTACTGAACACTCTCTACACACAATCTCTCACCCCTCTCCCTTCCTCTTCCCCCTCTCTCTCTCTCTCTCTCTCTCTCTCTCTCTCTCTCTCTCTCTCTCTCTCTCTCTCTCTCTCTCTCTCTCTCTCCCTCTTTCTGCTTCTCTTTCTTCCTGTTTCTGTTTCATTCACTCTCCCCCTCAACCCCCCTTCCCTCTTTTTCTCTCTCTCCCCCTCTCTCTCTCCTTCTCTCTATCTATATATCTTCTTTCTCACTCTCACTCTTACTCTCTGCCTCTTACAGACGATGTGTATCCACACCGACTTCATCGACGAGATCATCTGGGACCACGGGTCGGCGAAGGAGAGGCTGGGTACGGAAGAGGAGAAAGCCATGCTGGTGAAGGAGATCAATGACGAGTTCAACAAACACGATGGCTACTGGCACTACCTTCACAACGTACACTTGGCTTTTTATTGCCTCGAAGTCTTGACCGTGTTTTAGATATAGTTTTAAGTGTTTAATAGAATCCCTAAACATAAGTTTATATAAAAACAAAATTATCAAGATTTTTTGATCGAACTGACCGACACTTAACTTGTTTTGTGTTTTAAATTTAAATTTGTTTATTTAAAAAAACTCACTTAAACATGTAGGAGTGGCGGGGAAATATGAATGACGGGTCGAGTCTGGATATCATTAATTCCAGTTGATAAACACAGCGATTACTGGCGTTAACTGTACAAAGTAGGCCATATTTACAGGGAAGACTGCAGAAATAGAACCATGAGTGAGAGTGAACTAAAGTGGTCCAGTTTCCGGTTGTGGTCTTTTTTGTGAAGTGGTCTGTTTTGGTGGGGAGGTGTCTTTTGTGAAGTGGTCTCTTTTGTAGGGTCGGCCCTATTTGTGAAATGGTCTTTTATGGCGCGTTTGGTCTCTTTTTTGAAGTGGTCTCAGTCTCTTTTGGCGGGGAGGTTTCTTTTGTGAAGTGGTCTCTTTTGGTGGTGAGGTCTGTTCCGGGGTTTCCTCCACTCTGGCCTTTTAATTGTTTTGTTTTGTCTGACATGATGTGGCTAGTGTCTGGGGTTACTATATAAAAGACATAATTATAAACAAACCGGACTTGAACCGCACAAAAAAAAACCATATACACGAGAATAGTGCTTTATTCTTCTTCATGTTTCTTTTGCAGTGGGAAGAAGGTGACGTCATCATCACTGACAACCTGTCGGTGGGTCACCAAGCCCACCCGGATTCACAGCTGCCCAGCTCCGATATCGGCGTGCGAGTACTCCAGCGGGCGTGCGTGCTGGGCAAACACGTGCCCAAGAAAAACCCGGGAGCGCCCAAGCCTGCGTCGAAGAAGTTAGCAGACGAAGAGGAAGGCGATTTCGATGACGATGAGGACTCAATGTCGTTTGATGACGATGGCGATGGTACGGCGAGGAATGAGTATAAGATTGATACGAATAGCTACTTCCAGAAGCACGGGCATGGCAGTGATGGTCAAGCCATCAAACTGGATGACGTCGATTTCACTGGCCGCGGTAGACGCGCCACTGATGACGGGGAGGTCTTCACCGATGACGGTGACATTGTCGCTGATGACGTCACAACTCTCACTGATGACGTCACAGCTGGCACTGATACCGATAAAAAAGACGAAGAGAAGAAACAAACAGACGAAGAACAAATTATCCATGAAAAGGATAAACATGTCAGAGAGAAGGAGGAGAAAAAGGAGGAGCAGGAGAAGGAGGAGGAGGAGGAGGAGATTCGTACCAGTGATACAGTACAAAGTAAATCAGAGGAGAAGAAAGCTAAGAAGGAAGGAAAGCATCTTAGCGACGAGCTATAAGCTCGGCATTTCCATCAACACACTCATTCATGCTTTCGTAACATTTTTTTCTGCTGTCTTTCTTTTTTTTTTCAACCTTAGAACAAAGTCGGTGTCGTTGAGAACTACAGTACTAAGCACGCTGCGTAGATTTAGTTTTTTGTAAATTGTCAAAAATGTCATATTTACATAAGTCTGCATGCTCTCGGCGTGGGAGAGGGGGCACCCTGCTTGCCCCCCCCCCCCCCACACACACACACACTTACACACACAGAGACTTTTTTGTCGCAAATTTGGAGTATGAATCAAAATTACCTAAGATAAAAATGATCTAATTGTAACTAAAATTGGCACTCCACTCGGATCGCGCCTGCTCTAAAAATCACCCAATATCGCTTCGCATTCTGTTATTTATATCAAAATTTGTCTCGGGGGAGGGGGGTGGGGGGAGTGGCGGAGTAGAGGGGGCATTTTGTATCGTATGTGTTACCATGCAATGTCCAAAATTACGGGAAAAAAGATGGGGGGCGGGGGGGGGGGAGGAGGGGGGATAATTTTGAGTCCAACTGCGTTCTGTGCGGAATGTTCAATCTCGTTAAAAAAGTTTCATTCAGTACTCCCCGGAAGTGTACCCCTCCCCGTCGATCCCCTACCCCCCCCCCGTAGACCTCCCCCCACCCTCCGGCCCGACGCCCCTCCCCCACATTCGACCTCACCCTCAGCGTCGACCCCCTTCCACCCGTCGAGCCCCTCCCCCCGTCGACTTCAACCTAACCCCCACCCCGACGCCCCTCGTCGACCTCCCCCCCATCACCGTCGACCCTCTCCCCACCGTCGATCAATTCCCCCCTTCCTCCGCCGACCTCAGGAACCCTCAATTCCCTTCCCTGTCGATTAAACCTACCATCGACCTACCCCATCCCCACCCCCCCCCCCCCTGCTTCGAAGCCCCCAGTCGGTCCCCTCCTCCCCGTCGACTTCCCACCGTCAATCCCCCATTGTCGACCACCCGCACCCCCGTCCCGACGCATCCCCTCGTCGACTACCTCCCCCCCCCGTCGACCTTCCCCTACCTCTGGTCCATGGTCGACCTCCCCCCCCCCCCCCCTTCTTGGGCTTTACCTGTATACTCTGGTCGGAATGTATAATCAGTTTGTCAACCGATTAATTTTAATTTCAATGAATAAATTATTGAATCGTTCATTTAAAATATAGTTACAAATATTAAACAATGTATAACATAATTGAAACACAAAAGATGACAACGTGATAGCATAAAGGAAATAATAATACAAAACAAAACAAAAAAAAAAACAAAACAAAAAAAAACAAAAAAAAAAAAAAAACAAAAAAAACGAAAATTACGAATAAATCACCTACAAAATAGTATTTTGTCATGCTTGCTGAACATGCGTAGATAATAAAATTGTTTTAAAAAACTTTTCCTTGACGTACTTTTCTATGATGGGATGTTTCGTTCGCTTGCCCAGATGAAAAACTACCCTTATATTTCTCAACGCACTATATTTTTTTCACAGTAGAATCAGTGATTTAGATTCAAAGCGCCGACA
>OX457031.1:62091585-62092833 GCA_949752745.1 Protula sp. h YS-2021 | reverse complement strand
CATTTTGCTTTTGTTACAGGGGGGGTGGGAGTGGGGGCGGTGCACCCCTCTACTTGCGCTAAAGCGACAATGCACTTTTGAAGTATTATATTCAGTCAAAGTGAAATAAGAAGAATTTGAAAAAGAAGACAGCACAGTTAAGATTACGGTCACCAAGCAGTGAGAAACAAAACTCAGTTCTTCAAGTGATATTGACGGAAAGACTGAGTGTATATTAGACTTGTACGCACATGACACACGCTTGTACACCCCAAAAATATAAATGGCATCACACAAGAATCTGCCTCTACACAGCGAAACCAGGCGAACTTGGAAGAATTTGGAGAACACAGCACTCAAGTTTAATGGCATCAAGTAATGAGACATTAAGTCAATTTCAGCGCTAGCCACAGAAAGATTGAGTGTAAATAAGACATGTACGGACACGAAACACGCCTGTTCGCACAACAAAAAGTTATAAATTGCACTGAGAGTTTACAGTGACTGCAATTCACACACAACACGCGTACATGAGGCTTGCGAAACAGACCGGCTTACATAAAGAAACCGAAAATAATATGTCAAACAAATGACTTGGTTAAAAAAAACAACAATCTACGAAGAATAACAAACTCTAACGATTGCTTAATAAAATATGTGACACTTTGCTTCAATTAAACAAAAATATGTACTTAAAAAAATGAAGTGGAAACTTTCTGGTATTATCGTCCACTACCAAAAGGGGTGTTGCCTTGTTTACCCTCAACTTTAACTTTGATTTTTGAGATTTATAGGCTACAAACAAAACAATAAATAACTTTAAAACGTATTTGCGATATTATTCTTCCTGTTTTAAATACAATTATACGGATATGCCACCCCAGAATCTACTAAAATGTAGGCCAAAAAGTAGACAACCACCTGGGGCCGGGTCCATTCCAACACGTGGTCGCGCTCCCCTGACACATGTGCTAGCACCTGATTGGTTGAAATGTGATATAAAAATAGATTTCACACAGATCGAAAGATGTGTACGTCTTCTGATTGGCTCTCGTTCCACGTGCTTTTCTCACACAGAGTTCATGGTAGGTAGCCACCTATATGTTGGTGTTAGAACTATTTTACACAGAAATTTTGAAGGTCTCTGTAAATTTCTGCGAAATAGGCATGTGGTCTCAGGTGAAAGAGCACGTCCTGTTTCGCAAAATGAGCCCCTTACACAGATTTGCGAAACGGACGACCCGACCAAAATGCGAAACGGACCGAAAT